>JAUNZO010000688.1:0-107551 GCA_031894775.1 Chloris gayana | reverse complement strand
GGCACATTCAAATATGGGCCAAATAGTTCAAATTATACTATCAAATTAAAATTTAAGATATTAAATAAATATAAATATTGAATCTTCTCTTGTGCCATGGAAAAGATATACATGATGAATAAATCTTAAATAATGGCAATATATGGGATATTCGTACAAATATCATATTCCTAAAGAAAATATACAATACAAATTTATAAGATACACATACAAAAAAGAGCATGTGCCTTAGTACATGAGCACTTGCGTTTATGTCCAAAACCATTCTAGCTACCAATTGGTCAATTATAATACGTTAGCTAATAAATAAAAGCATGCATGAGTCAGATTATCTAATTTGATCGTCTCTTGTTTGTTCAAGAAGGTATACGTATATACGCGGCCCATTACTCAAATGGCCCGAAGCTAATCTAAGCTTCTCACTTAATCACGTGATTAGCCCATGAAATTGCAGCCCAATAGAAATCAGTCCAACGTAACAAAGTCTATAAGTACATTGAAAGAAGAAGAAGAAGAGACCAGTCCGATCAATCATCAATGTTAAACACATATTATATGCATGATCAAATATTGTGCATCAACAAAGCTAAGCTCGTCCTTTCGCACGAAACAAATACAGCCCATACCCAAATGGGCGAAACTAATCAAGCTTATCGCTTGATCACCTGATTAGCCCATAAACCACCGGCCCAACAACCTTGCACACGTATTAAATCTTCAACCCAAAGATATCTTGCTGACCAAATCAATAAAACTGGTCAACAGACTGCACGTCCCTAAGCGCTGCGCATCTCGCGCGATGGTTGCAGTGGAATAGCGTGATTTGCTTCCGTTTAAAACTAATTAAGATTAGTAGAGAAGTAAAGAACGACGCACGCTCCGCGTAGACCAAGGCTTGACTGCGCTCGCTCAGTGCAAACCTCTGGACGTGCGCGCGCGTGCCGCTGAGGCCGCCACGAGATCGAAAGAACCGGCTCTATAAATACCAGGCAAGATCAGGTTGAGAAAGACTCCCGACTCTCCGATTCTCTCAACTCCCTGACGCATCTGCAATCTCTCGCGCTCCTGCTCTTACATCGCACCGTTAGGCTGCCAGAGAAGTCCATCGCTCCTCCTTCCACCAAAGCCTGCCCGTGCCCGGCCGCACCAGAGAAACGATCGCCGCAAAGCCGCAGCAGCGTTTCTGGAAGTTCTGCAAGGTGAGAAATCTGCTCGGTACGGTTGCCAGCACATCATCCTGTTTGCAGTTTTCTTCTTCCTCTCTGCTATATTTCTCGACTCTTGGTGCCCCTCGATTCTGGTCATGCGAGAGAGTTTCAGGCCTTCCATGCGTTTGGCCTGATCTCTATCATGAATATAAATCAAAAGTGAGAAGTTTGTTTGGTGCGGTTGTCGGCACTCATCTTGTTCGCAGTTTTCTTCTTTCGCTCTCTTGGTTTTCAATTCTTGGCGCTCTTTGATTCTGATCATGTTAGAGGGTCTCATGCCATCCACGCGTTTGATCTGACCTCTTCCATGATGTGAGAATCAAAATAAGAAAGAATCATTACCATTTGCATTGTGTTTGTCATGTTAGACAGTTTCAGACCATCCATGCGTTTGGTCTGACATCTACCATGAATATAAATAAAAAATCACAATCAAACACAACTACTGATTATATTCGTCTTATTTCAATTTCGGTCTTGTTGGTGGATCTTGGTCTTCCATGCGTTTGGCCTGATCTCTATCACCGACATTGACCACCGTTAAGCAGAGACATTCTCTCAACCATGAGTGAGATGATGAAATCCCCAATCTTGACAGGGGAGAAAAGATTCTGTGTTCCTTTGGTTCAAGAACAGACATTGCGCATGGTTGCCGGCAGGCAAAAGATCATGTCTGAATGCAATGTGCTTCAGTTTGCTTTGCCGAAAGCGATTATCCCTGTCATGATCACTAAAATTGATAAGCAAATTCTCTTGCATCATAAGCATGGTTGTCTTAGAGTACTCAGTGCTAACCCTGACAGCTTGAAATCAGTTTCATCAGATAAGAAAGTTATTCCTAAACTACATCTTGCATTTGTACATTGCGGTCAGTACTGCAGCAGAGCCTATAGTCTGCTAATACTCGGATAAATTCTGATATATCCCATGCCTATTTGTTTAACCAAATTAGGGAAGTTTCCTTCGACCAATTAGCATATGATGCCAGCATGCTTCAGATGTTGGTAGTCGTCAAACATAAACAAAATTCATATAGGCTATACTCCTGCATATACATATACCTTCAAGTGGTTAACACCATCATGGGCAAATGAATCACATATAGCCGAAATTAAATTATTCTACCGTCATTATCTCCGGCCAGTTTACATTTAAACAAGTTATAACCTCAAGTTGGGATCGTGTTTAGCATATAGGCAGAATACTTCTTGCGTTGATCATGCAAATGTTCCAACAATTGAATAAATACTCTACCAAAATTATTTATGCATACTGCATCCTGATTCATGTTCATTTTACCCAAAATTCCCCATGCAAATCATACTAGCATCAGCCTGGTTAAAATAAATAAATAAATAAATGTTGTCAGGCCTTGTTTTACTAGACTAGGTGTGGTTCTCATATTTTCCTGGCATCCGAGGCTCACAACAATGAAAGGGTAACTAGATGGTCAGGTATAAATAGAGGCATTCAGTCTATAAAACCTAGGATCTGCATGTCCAAAATAAATAAAATAATATGCCTCATGCATACTGCTGTCATATGGTAGTAATCTCCGGCATAACATCTCCCAGGATATTTGGGCAACGTTACTAATATAGAAAAGTATACATGCTAGCTTATTCCTCATATAAGAATACCATATTGATATATGCTTAAAATTCAGATTAAATATACGATGGTAGTTTTGCATAAGAAATCTTGCAGTGCCATTTTGATTGAATTAAAATACTCATTTCATGCATATGGGTAATAAATGTTTAAACAAGGCCTATCAAAAACATAGGGAGTTCTATATCTCCAAATACCAAAATAAAAAATGAAATAAATTGGTGTTTTGTACCTACAACGGTAATAAATAAATTGTGCTTCGGTCTAACATGCCTGCATTGTACTACACATTGGGCAAGTCAAATATTTGCTTGATGATCAAATGTCAAGACCTCCCGACAATATTTAGGTCTCGAAATATGCATCTTATATTTGCATGTCTCTTGACATTCATAAACGGCAAAGTTATATACATGTATGCACCTACATAAACACATATGTCATATCTTAAAAGAAAAAAACATATATTAGGCACTTCGGCAAGTTGATCTATGACGACAAGACAAAAGGCTTTTATTTTCTTTCATAGTTTGTAATAGGAAGCCATATGCAATGACCATAATGTAATTTTCTCTTTTATGTTGGAATTCTTAATCAGGGGTTTTCTCCACGGAGATGTAATTAACATAATTTTTATGTATATGTAAGAATTATGGAAGTATGAGCTTGCAATACCTGAATTATTTTCTTGTACACATTAAATTAAATTAAAATTCAAACTTGTCTCTTTTGACGAGGGTGCGCGTCACCTCGACCGTTTTCCCGTCATCGGTTAATATATGCATGAATTTAACGGAAACTTTCTACCCAATCTACCATGCTAGACCAAGTGACATTATGGAGATTGAGATTTACATAAACATGCAAAAGTATAATTTCTAGAAACATAAAACAATTTTATATGTGCTGAAATTTGCCTTTTCTCGAATTAAATAAGGGGACAGCAAAATAAATATTTAGCATGCTCCAAATTAAACATTGGATTTTATGCAAGTGTACAAGACTCTGATAAGTGGATTTACCAAGTTTCATGTCAAAATAATTTACATAGATTTAGTTAAAAATTAAATACAGAGAATGCCATAAATGCAATAACTTGAAAAATATGCAATGAAATGTAGGCTTTCTAGTGCCAGAAATTCAAGGGTGCTCATATGCAAGCTCTGTCCTAGTGGCACCTAATTTGGATTTATATTTTTAAAGTTATGACTTAAGTGAGTTTTTGTCGATTGACTTTTAACATTTTTGTAAAAGTATGAAAATTACCAAATCTGACAAGCTCATGTTACTTTCCTAAAATTACAAGTTTTGTAGTTTCCAAAACATTTTAGTTTGCAATTTTTGGACATTTAGATCGAAAGATATGGATTTTCTAAACTGCAATAAAGTTCGAGCTATTTACAAAATTGCCATGGGGCATTTGACTTCGCAGAAAAGTACGAAATTGCCACCGCGATCTGAGGTGTGGCTGCTGCTTACCGGAGCTCGCCGGCGCTTGGAAAAACTCGAACTGCTCTCACCTGGTGCAAGAAATTATGAAACTAATGGATCACAAACGTGCTATGGTGAGTTGCACACGTAGGGAAACAAGAATTACACGATGGGGATTACCGTGGCAAGAGTATTTCACCATGAACCGAACGGTGATCGGCAACGAGGTTGTGAGACGAAAACTCAAATTACTCCTAGCACACCCAACGGAATGAGTTGAGGTTTCTTTGAGGTGGAAGAGGAGTTCAAGGCGCTCAAAACTGAGGAGGGTTGAGGGTGGTGTTGACTTGAGGTAGCCTGGGGCACGAGCTTGAGCTCGGGGCGGCCATGGTGGTCGTGCGGGACGGCGGCGGCGTTTTCCTCCGATTCTCGTGAGGGTGAGGGAGTGGAAGCCAGGCAGGGGTGCTGGAGCGTGGAGAGGGATGTGAGGGTGCCGTTTGAGGCACTTGGAGACGAGACCTTGGCTTCGGTGCCATTTTCTAATGGGAGCAGGGAGGAGGCAGCAGAGGAGATGGGTGGCCGGAGGTACCGTTCCCATTCAATTCTGGTGAGTCCTGTTGGCCGGCGGGTACCAAAGTGGTTGGGGAGGTGCGTTGGGGCATGGGGGTGACAGGACGGGGTGCGGCAGGCGTGTGCTGGTGGCAGGGGTGGCGGGCCGGCGGGCACTGGCCGCCATTGTCCGGCGGGCAAGAAGCTCGGGCTGCTGTTTTCAAATTTTGAAATCTCGTTTCTGAAATTTGAACAAAAAAGGTACTTCTGGTGCTCCAAAAATTAAACTGAAAAAAACTAGAGGTACAACATGATGTGATCTACAACTTTTATTTTGGGTCGAAGTTCCAGTTTTGTTTCCAAAAATTCATACAAAATTCACAAGCAGTGCAGTTTCAGATTTGAATTTGAATCTTTGAGCGTTCAAAGCTTCGTTCAAAATTTTTGTAAAAATGCTGTAAAATCGTTATTTTGCATGAGCAACAAGTTGGTGCAAAAATATGTGGGTAGTTATTTTATAATTTTTGCGTTTTTCTTAAAGCTAGGGTTAAGCCCTAGGTTTTCCCTTTTCTATTGATTTTTTTTTCCATTTTTCTTTGCTTGCTTTCTTTTGGACGATTAGCATTAGGGTTTCATTTGTTTGGGTTCATTAGGGTCTAACTAGGTCATTAACTCTAATTCGTGACATGGGATGTCACACTGGACAAGAGGAGATGAGTTACACAAGGGAGGAGATGGGTTACATGGAAGCTGAAGCAACACTCATTATTATGCTGACAGAAGTCTCAAACAAATGATCCAGCGCACATAATACCTTTGGGTTTCACCTTCCATAATACACATTGCTAGAAAGATAATGAAGTCTACTTTCACCTCCACAAAACGGCTTGTCATTTGGACTTTCCATTAAGAAGTAATGGCCATTTTAGTGAAGACATGTCAGAAAAGCCAAAAGATATCGAGGCTTCTTGGGAATAACAATTTTCACACCTTTCAACTTATTTACTTCATGAATAAGTTTCACCTCGTCCACACCTAGCTAGGAGGGGTGTTTCTAGTATAAATACCAATTGTATCTAAGTCAAACTTAGACTATTATGAATTAAGAAATCCATCATATGGTGTTCCAACCAAGAGTTGAGTGACCTGCTCCAAATTTCTTGCGAGTTCTACATCGACTTTTGATAGACCGATTCACCGGTATATGTGAAGGTTCCTCCGGGACCTCCTAATTCATGTTCTACGGTTTCCAGTTCGGGTGCATCGTTTTGTGTGGATTAGTCCCGGTTGTGGTTATGCGGTCGTTCGGAGATCGAGTCGAGGTCCACAAGGTTTCGGAGGCTCTCTCCCCGTCGCTTGGTCGCATCCAACCTTGGCCAGGTCTAAAGCTACCCGGATTCTGTTCTAAGTTCGTGAGATCGAGTCGAGTTCAAGGATTCGGTGCCTCTCTCACATTGCTTTACACATCTCCAACCATGGTCGGGTATAAAGCTATTTATACCGGCTGATTTTCAGCTAGTTATCCTCCTTTGTACCTACTGCCATGAAGATCGAGCCAAGCCCCGGGTCTTCCCCTATCACGCCGCCCAAGTTAGGATTGGGTTTTGCTTAGATTATTCTGCTTAGACAGTTTTGCCGTACATCGGTTTGTGAGACCCCAACCTATGACATTAATCATACATCTACAATATTGGTTGCATTCTTTCTTGTTCTTGCTTGTGTTCTTGATTCGCAGGCAAGGATTAACCTTCTTGGCGAGGTCAACCGTGCAACGCCGGTTGATAACCATAGAAGACATGGTGCTGCGATTACTGTGGTTCGAAGGTGTTGTTCAGGAGCCGGATCGACGTGTGTCACATCTTCGCCAAATCAAAAGTTATCCGAATCTTTAGGAAGATTGGGACCCCGATCTACATCGGATACCACCTTGTAAAATGTTGGAGGGCAAAAATAGACCAAACAGTATAATGTGAGTTATATCACAAGTACTTTCAATTTTTTTCCTTTGCTGAACAGCTAGCTAGAGAATGATATGAAATCTGCATCTGCTCTTAGTATATGATTAGCACATCATTTATGATAGTATAGTACTTGTCGTATACTTGCCTTATGGGTATACGAGATGATGAAGAAATGGATACGCAAAGACATGGTGGCAAATCAAAGAAGATACGAGATAATGGCGATAGGCAACGGATCGGTCTTCGACCGGTGCGGGATATTAGAAGATCCTGTATACCGGTATGGAAACAAGGCGGATACTAAGACCGGTATACAATGACGTGAGAAGTAAGTTATTGAACAATTTGTAGTACGATTAGGACTGCGGATCAATAAAGAAAATCAGAGATAGAATTCCATATATGTAATTCATGTAATCGGCTAGGACTACGATTGTAACCCTAGCTCCCCGGACATATAAGGCGGAGCGGGGACCCCCGAAAACTCTCCGACATCTCGCAATTAGCAAACCGCTAAAGGCAATACATAACATACGGGACGTAGGGTATTACTCTCGATTCGAGGGCCTCGAACCTGTCTAAAATCGCGTGTTCTTGTGTGTTACGTGTGTTGCACCATCGAATTCCACGCTCGTGAGGGACCGGGTAGTACTAGTGCCGAGTTTAAGACTTGACATTTGGCACGCCGGGAAGGGGTCCCGGCGAGTTCCTAGCGAGTTCGATGGCCACTTCGTTTATCGTCGACTTCGAGCCCGGTTTCAAGATTCGCTTCGGGTCCCTCGAGTTTGAAGGCGACTCGGACGGGAAATTGTCTTTGACGAATCCGACTCGTTGCCGGGCCGCTGCTTCTAAAGCGCGATCACCTGCCACGGTTGATACCTCGATTCGGGACTTAGCGGGTCCGACACGGCTTTAGCGCGAAACATCGGACTCCCTACGCTTATGCCTCGGAACGGTGCCGGGCTGCGGCGAAAAGCTATTTTCCCGAGCTGGATATTGATTCCGAGGAAGACGCTCCGAGTCTTCTTCCAAGTGTTCATGACAGGACCGGTTATCCGACAACTCACTTCGAGGAAGCTGCTGAAGAAGCAGCAAGGATGGCGAGAGTCGAAGGCTGAACGCGATCGTCGTGAAGCGGAAGAGGCAAATAGAGATGAACAACTTCCGCCACCTTCAGCCTCGGATCCGCGCGCAAGTGCTGCTGCTTTAGCTGGAGGAAGCGCCCTGCGACCGTTCCCCGGCCACGGGTCCGCTACCGGACCGGTCCGGAGACCCGGACGAATCTCCGAGGATACAACAACCGACGGGGATGTCACGGCGGGAGACGCCATCGATCTTCCGGCAGAGCTTTGGATTTAAGTTCCATGGAAGTCGAGATGAATGGCGCTCGGGTCTTCACGTCGCCGGTCCACAATATTGTAGGAGTGAAACAAATTCTTGAAACAATACCGAGAAGAAGTCCTCAATGCTATGCCGGGATTGCGACGCGCGCTGAATTTGGTTGATGTGGCGGCTCTGCAAACAAACCAGCTCGTCCATGATCGAGCGGAATCTTCCGGTCGCTCGCGTTCCCATTCGAAACGACCGACAAGGGCCCGGTCCGACGGAGCTTCTTACGGAGGAAGGCTAGGACCCCGGCATACCCCGATTGCGGATGCACATGAACGAGCTCCCAACCAAGATTTGTGTGTACCGCTCAATGGTAACCGAGATGCTCGGAACGTGATGATTGATCGCCATGCAGAAAGAGTGGAGGAGCGAACGAGACATGAGGAAGATGAGAGATGACGGACCGGTCATGTGGATGATCGTCCTCGGGATCTCGCCCCACCCCGATCGCGTCCGAACAATTCCCCGCGCCACGGGCCGGCAGCTTCAGCGCCACCCGCCAACGCAAATTATCCGCGCAACGATCATCGAGGGCATGGTAGTAGGCATGCTCATCGAGACGGACGACGCCGCGACACTAGAGACCAAAGAGGACGAGACAACCGGGACAGAGATGCTGAACCCCGGCGCGCGGACAATGATCGTCAAGCTGCACCTCCACCTCCGCCTCCATCGCAACATGAAGAACCGGCGAACAATGATCGTCAAGCGGCGCCTCCGCCTCCGCCTCCTTCACGGCACGCGGAGCCGGCGAATAATGATGGACAAGGCGGCTCGGGAGATAGATACCGGGACGACCGTTATTACGACTATTCCGACGATGACGGGGATCGTAATTACCGGCATCGCCCTAGCCGTCGATCTCCGTCACCGGTCCGGACCGGTCCGGAAGATGATGAATATTCCGTAATTCCCGCTTTACGCGAGATTTACGCATCTGCAAATACCCCGGGGATTTAAGCCCGGGGCCATTGACAAATATGATGGCAAAGCACCTCCGGCCGAATGGCTTCGTATGTACACCACGGCTATTCGATCAGCAGGAGGAGACACGTTCATGCTAGCTAATTATCTACCGATGTGCATGGAGCAGGCTGGACGCTTATGGTTGCAATCCCTGCCCGAGAGATCCATCTCTTCGTGGGGAGACCTCACCAAAAAGTTCGTAGAAAACTTCCGGGCGACTTGTGAGAAGCCGGGGAATTACTTCGACCTCAATAGGCTGAAGCGGAAGCCCGACGAAACCCTCACCGATTTTATCGAGCGATTCTGCAATAAGAAGGCCTTAATCCCCAATGTTCTCGATCAGCAAGTGATTGCAGCATTTCAAGCTGGCGTCCGAAGTGAAGCATTGGTTCACAAGATTGGGAGACGAAATCGAAACCTCACCATGACGGCGTCGGAGTGCTTCAAGATAGCGAGATGATTACGCTGCTAGAGAATCAAATGTAGTCAATCTGCGCGGGAACAAAGGGAAGGAGCCGAAGCATGACCAAGGCAACCGGTCTGGATCCGGGAACGACAAGAAGCGCAAGGCTGATCACTTTGTTGCAGCTGTTGACCGGTCTCATGGAGGAGATCGGCCGGCACCCCCTAAGAGAGGTCCAAGAGAATGATTGTCGTTTGAAACACTTACGGATGACCCTTGTATGATTCATAATGGAAATCATAAAGCTAAAGAGTGCTTCTGTTAAGGCCATTTGCTCAATTTGCCTTAAAGGTCGCACCTCGGTCCGCCTACGGGAATCGGAAGGATGACAAGGGCAAGGATAAGGACCGTGAAGACAATGAGGATGACGAAGGCTTTCGGGAACCAGCCCGAGAGGTGAACATGATCTATGGAGGCCCCGACGCATATGAGTCGAAGTGGAAGCAAAAATTGGCGTTCGGGAGGTTAATGCTGTTGCTCCCGCAACTCCTGAATATCTTCGGTGGTCCGAGGTCCCCATTACATTTAGCAGGGCGAGATCATCCGGAGGTACTACCAAAAGCTGGAAAATATCCACTCATCCTTGCCTCCATTGTTCGGAAGGTGCGATCGAAGAGAACTTTCATTGACGGGGGAAGCTGCTTGGATATTTTATTTGCTAAGACTCTACCCGAGCTTGGCTCGATTGTGGCTGATTTAGAGCGCAGTGTTTCTCCGTTCCATGGTATAATACCGGGCGGAATAGTTACCCTTTGGGGCAGATCTCTCTGCCGGTGACTTTTGGGACGAAGGAAAACTATAGAAGGGAGAATATCATCTTTCGGGTGGCTGACATAGACTCGGCATATCATGCTATCCTCGGAAGACCAGCTACGGCAAAATTTATGGCCATCCCAAATTATCAGTATTTGATGTTGAAGATGCCGGGCCAAATGGGGTCCTGTCATTCCGAGGTGATATCAAGACCGCCTATGCTTGTGAGGTGCACAGCACGGAATTGGCATCTCGAGGCTAATTCGGAAGTTGAACGTCGACAAATCGGGGAAGCAGCTGAAGCTTTGGAAGTTCGAGGCAAGGATAGAGGATGAAGTCCCGGTCAAAAAGATTGTAAAGGAGAAATTGAAGGCTGATACGGTGGTTTCCAAGGCTGTCCGACTTGATAAGTCGGACCCCTCCAAGGTCACCCATATAGGGGCTGACTTGGGGGATAAATAGGAAAGCGCGCTCATTCTTTTCCTCCGGGAAAATAGGGATATCTTCGCATGGTAGCCTTCGACATGTCGGGTGTTCCTAGGGAGAAGATTGAGCACGCACTATTGGTGCGTCCGATGCGAAGCCGGTGAAACGAAGCTCCGGAGGTTTGCTCAAGACCGCAAGGAAGCTATCAAGAAAGAGATAACTAGGTTGTTAGCAGCTAAGTTCATTAGGGAGGTGTATCATCCGGATTGGCTTGCCAATCCGGTGCTTCTTCCAAAAAAGAATACTAAAGAATTAAGAATGTCCGTTGATTATACTGATCTCAACAAAGCTTGCCCCAAAGACCCTTTCACGCTGCCTCGAATCGACCAAGTTGTTGATTCGATTGCTGAGCTGCAAACGTCTTAGTTTCCTCGATGCTTATTCGGGATATCATCAAATACCGCTAAGAGTTGAGGATCGAGATAAAAACCGCGTTTATCACCCCCTTTGGAGCATACTTGCTACACGACTATGCCGTTTGGATTGAAAAATGCTGGAGCTACGTATCGGCGCGGCATACAACGTTGTTTGGATTCGCAATTGGGAAGGAACGCAGAAGCTTATGTTGATGATATAGTGGTCAAGTCTCGGAAAACTGAAGATCTCCTCTCGACCTGGCGAGAGACCTTTAGTAATCTGCGGAACTTTTCCATAAAGTTAAACCCGAGAAAGTGTGTATTCGGAGTTCGTTCTAGGAAATTACTGGGTTATTTGGTATCATGGAGAGGTATTGAAGCCGATCCGAGAAAAAATTCGGACGATTGTTAACATGCAACCCCGAGTTGTTTGAAGGATGTCCGAAGGCGACGGGCGGTATGGCGGCTCTTAGTCGTTTCATCTCAAGACTAGGAGTACGAGGACTTCCGTTCTTTAAGTTGCTCAAAAAACAAGATATGTTTGAGTGGACTAGTGAAGCACGAGCCGCACTTGATCAACTTAAAGAATATCTCGGTAACCCTCCGGTGTTGGTCCCGTCGGAGCTCGATGAGGTTATTCGGTTATATATCTCCGTGACAACCCATGTGGTGAGCACGGTTACGGCGGTTGATAGGAAGGAAGAAGGACACCTGCAATTGGTGCAACATCCGGTCTATTTTGTAAGTGAAGTTCTTACTGAGTCTAAGATGAGGTATCTCCAAGCTGCGAGAAGTTAATATATGCTTGTAGTGATAACTTCTCGGAAGCTAAAGCATTATTTCCAAGCGCATCCTATTGAGGTTAAGACCGGGTTTGCCATTGGAGATATTGTTCGCAACCGAGAAGCGATTGGTCAAGTTGCTAAATGGGCTATAGAACTTGGCCAGTATGAAATTACGTTCTCTTCGCGGACGGCTATTAAGGGACAAGCATTAGCTGACTTCATAACGAGTGGCTGGAAACACAAGTGCCACGGGAGATTCAAGCATTGGAGTATTGGGAGATGTTCTTTGATGGGTCCCTGCAGCTTTCGAGCGCGGGGCTGGCGTGGTCCTTCTTACTCCACAAAAGGAACCGCTCGGATATGTGTTGCAAATGCATTTTCGAGCTTCAAACAATACAGCGCGAGTATGAAGCTTTGCTTCATGGGCTCGAAGTAGCCGTTTCGTTGGGCGTCCGACGATTGGATATCTATGGTGATTCGATGTTAGTGATCAGCCAAGTTAACAAGGTATGGGATGCTCATGATGATCATATGATTGCTTATCGTCAAGAGGTTCGGAAACTTGAAGATAAATTTGATGGTTTGCGATTTTCTCATATACTGCGCGGAAATAATTCTGCTGCGGATGAGTTAGCTAGGTCGGGATCTTCGCGACGAGCGGTTCCTCCTGGCGTTTTTCTTCGGGTGTTGGATAAACCATCTATAAAGATGGAGCCCAAGGTTACCATTACAGAAATTGAAGATAAGACGGTTTCGAGAAAGTCGGGAGGAAAAAGCGGTCTTGAAGAACCGATCCGGTAGTACGGGTTTGCCGGGAAAGACAGAAGGCGGGTTCAATACGGTGATATTTAGCCATTGGATGTTATGATTATTGATTCCGATTGGCGTACTCCGTATCTTGACTATTTGCAATCCGGCAAAACACCAAAGGATAAGGTGGAGAAGCAAAGATTGGAAGTTCGAGCCCGCAATTATCTAATTCTTGAAGGAGAATTATATAAGCGTGGAGCTAATATCTTGATGAAGTGTGTGTTAGTCTCCGATGGTATTCAATTGCTTGAAGACATACATAAGGGGATTTGTGGAAACCATGCTTCTTCGAAGACATTGGTTGGGAAGATATTCGGACGGGGGTTTTATTGGCCTACGGCGATGGATGATGCGCATAGAGTGGTTAAGAATTGTCAAGGATGTCGGTTTTTTGCAAGACAACCTCATACTCCGGCTCGGGAGTTGCAATTAATTCCAATGACCTGGCCTTTTTCTACTTGGGGGCTGGATATAGTGGGACCTTTTAAGCGGGCACCGGGAGGATTCACGCATATTTTTGTGGCAGTAGACAAGTTTTCCAAGTGGATCGAGGCTGAAGCGAGTTACCAGCACGACTACGGCCCGTGCAATCAAGTTTTTGCAGAATATTTTTGTACGTTTTGGGGTTCCATACAGTATTATTACTGATAATGGGCCTCAATTCACTTCGAGTTTTTCAAAGATTATGCTTGAGAGCTTAGGGATCAAGGTACAATATGCGTCGGTGGCACACCCGCAGAGCAATGGACAAGTGGAACGAGCTAATGGAATGATTTTGACCGGTCTTAAACCGAGAATTTTTGATCGATTGAAGCCTTATGCGGGAAAATGGGTTAAGGAATTGCCCTGGGTGCTCCGGGGTTTGCGCACTAATGTTAGCGAGCTCCGGGACAATCTCCTTTTTCTTTGGTATATGGATCTGAAGCCATGTTACCTACTGAAGTGAATATGGTGTCAGCTCGGGTTCGAGTATTATGATGAAGAAAAATATGATGATCAACGTCGAGGTTGAACTGATTGCTGCAGAAGAATTGAGAGATCAAGCTCTGAATCAAGCCGCTAAATATCAACAAGGAATGCGTCGTTATCATGATCGTAATGTTCGCACGCAGGAATTTCAAATCGGAGATTTGGTTTTGCGGAAGATTCAATCTAACAAGAACGAGGCACAAGTTGTCACCGGTGCGGGAAGGACCTTTTTTGGTTAAATCGGTATCCAGACCGGGGGCTTATAGGCTTATGACCTTGGAAGAGGAAGAAATTCCAAATTCTTGGAATATTGATCAACTTCAGTCGTTTTTATACTTAAAGAGTATTTATTGAAAAGTTTTTTCTATTATAATAAAATAATTTTATCTAATAATGATGTGTTTGTTTTTTGTGTCTCCATACTTTAATTGTGAATTAAATTATTGAGCTAGGGAGCTGCTATGATAAAGAGTAGTGCTGTGATATTTTGTTATTCTGCTATGATAAGAGCGATCGTGATATGCCGCTATTCTTGAATAATAAGACCAGTCATTTAGTTGATGGATTGTTGTGATAAGAGCAGTCTATCTGAAATTATAAGCTTGTGTTTAAGACTGGTATATTCGGGAAAAGATAGTGTATAGCATTCTTTTTTATGAATACTGATTGGTAAACTCGTTATATTAAGGACAGTTTGGGAAATCTTACAAACTAACTTTTTTGCTCACGCTATATCATATCTTGAGTAAATAAGTTAGTAAGCATAATGGTGAAACCAAGTATTCATAAAACAAGAAAAAGTGACTGATATTTATAAGCAAACAATGTAATGGTCAAGATGTTCAATTTCAAAATGGCCCTATTACAAAGCTTTCTAAGCAGGACCGCTTGAAGTGCCGGTGTCACCAGTCTTGGGATTTCCTTCGAGCCTATCATCCGAGTGTTTCTTCAGAATCAGAAGAAGTTACAGTTAAATCTCTGTCAAGATCTTCGAAGGCATCTTCTATTGTACTGTCGGCGGCGGTTGCAGCATCCCGAGCATCTTGATCTAGGGCAAAAGCTGTTGGTGCTACATTCGAGAGGGATGCCCGACGGATCAAGCTGGAACATCTTCCACCAATTCGAAACGGTACCAATGAGTGAGTTCCTCAGCTCATTGAACCGGTCTTCGATGGTATCGGGGTGGGCACCATCCCGGATGAAATTGAAGTCGCAAACTTCGACCGGAGTCCAGGATTGGATTATGGCGGCAATATGTCCCCCTCCTAAAGCAGCGACCAGCCTTGAGTGCTCTCCGATCCTTCTCGGGATTGCCCGGATGGCGGACTCAAGGTCCATCTCGTTGGGATCAATAGTTTGACTGCCATTGAGATATTCCGAGTGCGAATTGTGCACGAAGTAAGTTCTGAAACAACAAGTATAAATTTAAGACTGGGTATTGCTTGAAGACCGGTATTTTCAAGAGATAACATAAGAATAATCAAGAAAAATGGGACTTACGTCTGTGCCTGATTTCAGCTGCTCCGAATCTGCCCTTGATGTTTATGTTGGATTCTTTTAGCTTTTGGGCAGTCTTCAAGGCCTTCTCTTTGTCTCGCTTGAGCTGATTTCGCTGCTTCTAATGCTTCGATCGGTTCGGTTTTCAAGCGAGCGTTCTCGGTCTCTAGCATCTTGTTGGAGCGAAGTGCTTGAGCTAGTATGCTATCTTTAACGATAAGCTCGCCTTCAAGTTCTCCAATCCGTGCCGCTCTGTTGCTCTTCGATACAAGAGCCTTCTTCCAGTGCTCTGTTCTTGAGCTGTTGTTTTTTCCATAAGGACCTTCTCGGCTTTCTTATGGGCAGCAACAAGACTCTCAAGCGCTGAAATCAAAAATGGGATTAATCGAGAAAGGGAGATAGTGGGAAAAATGTAGAACGTATAAAGCAAATTGAGAATGTTACTTTGATTAATTTGGCGGAGCTTGATGATTTCTTGCCGGCGTTCTTCCATCATGCGATGGGTGTTCTGCAGACCGGCCTCTCTCCTCCGGAGGTCGTTTTCCTTGGCGTTTAGATCGGCCGTCTGAATTTCTAGCTCACCCAATCGTTCTTGATTGGTGTTGAGTTCTTCCTGCAAGTGGGTGATAATAGCAGTCTTGGCCTCGGAGCTTTTCGGAAGAACCTAAAAGAAAAAGAGAGTAAGAAATTTGAAGATTAAAGGGAAGTTGCTTGGAGAAATTATTAAAAGATAGAGATATACTTGGCCAGATTCCGAGAAATTCTTTAAGGCCTCTTCTTCTTGGAGGGCGTCCCATTGAGCCGTTGCGGTAAAAGTCCTAGCTCCACTGGAACTGTCCACCTTTACTTCCCCGACCACCATTTTGGCTAGTTTGGGTTCTCCGGAAGATTTACGAGTTGTTACGGCCGGCGAGGATTTCTTCCGTCCGGATCGGTCCCAGTGAGAGCTCCGGAGGGATTTGAAATAAGGTGGCTTGGGGAAGAGGGTTGTCGGAAGAGGAGCTTTCAACATTGGAGGTTTGCTTTTCAGCTTCTAAGCTTGAGGCGACAGGGAATTCCTTTGTGAGAGTCGCACTTTGAGCTTCTACGTTTGAAGTGGCAAGAGCGGCGGTGGAGGCGCCGGGAGTGGAACCGGTCCGTGGCACATCCGGGGAAGACGCGAGAACATCGGCTGGGAGGAGCCTTTGAGGAAGATTTGGTTCTTAGAAAGCCAGCTATGCTAGCTTGGAAGTTAGAAAGAATCCTGTAAGAAAAAGCGACATTAATTAGATTAGAGCAAGGAGCTTCGGAACCTAAGGAGTTTTTGACGAGATGGAATAATTCGGAAAAAAAGTAATAATCCGGAAAACTTACGTGGAAGCTCTTTTGAAGCCGGTGGAGGTTTTGACCTTTTTGGGTGGGCCTTGGGTAACTCCACCACTGCTATCTGCAGCACTTTTCTCCGCTTGGATTAGCTTGCGGAGTTGGAGCTGAATCCCCGAGCATCAATAGGACCGGTCCGGTGACCATACCGGGACCGTTTGGGGACCTTCGACAAAGGATCAACCGAGGCAAAAGTGTCTTGAATTTTCCCCAATGAAGCTTCGAGGATGGCCAGGGCTGCTTGGCGATCCCTTTCGACGGCATCTTCTTCTCGCCGACGGTCTTCAAGTCTTTGTGCCTCCGAGCGAGTATCGCCGGGAGCAGCGAGGAGGAGCAGCAGGTCTGCCGATGGTCAAGGAAGTAGTACGTTTTCTTGTACTAGGAGCTTGAACTACGGTCCCAGATTTTGTGATTTTTGGGCTAAGCTTAGAGGTAAAGGGAAAGACCGGTCCGTGGATTTTTGAGTCGGACCGGCTTGAACGGCTAGTGGAGCGGCATTGTTGGCGTAGTCTTCTCCCCAAGTGTCATTAGGAGGAAGAGGGGGATGACTTACGTAATTGTCCATTTTCTGCAATTATAGAGATTGAGTCTTTATAAGTAAATGATGGCAATAAGTGATAAAGATTTTAAAAAAACTAGGAAGAGGTACTTACGGCATCACGAGGATTGCATGAGCTGAAAGCTAATGCCACTCTTGTACATCCGAGACAGTGCTGGATTTGGCTGCAGCATCCGTTTAATGCGAACTTCTAACCGATCCTTGTTGGGGAGGGAAGTTCCATCCAAGGACATGGCGGTGTCTTCATTGAAAAGCCAAGCGGGGTGTTCTTGCTTCTTTAGTGGTTGGACGCCCCGCACTATGAAGCTCCAGAGAATTGTCTCGGCGGTTACGCCTTTGACATTTTTCAAATAGCCGATGCGAGCGAGGAGTGCAAGAACTTCATCGTCCTCTTTGAGTTTTTTCCTGGTTTCAGCGGTGGGGAAATTCTTGGCTACCTTAGCATTGAAAGCGAGGGAGAGATGGTTGAGGATTGTCGTAGAAGAACCAGCCTTTTTTCCGGTGAGCTATGCTATTATTCAAGGATAAAGAGAAATATTCATCCGCGCTCCGAGCATCTGGATTCCCACACCGCCAAGCTGCAGCCTGGCGGTCCGACGATGGAAGCGGGCGAATTTAGAATAGATATTAGAACAGCTTGAAGTGGGGGAGAACTCCAAGGAAAGCTTCGCATAAATGAATAAAAAAGGCAATCGAAGGATGGAGTTAGGGTTAAGGTTCACTAACTCCCATCCATAGAAGAAAAGAAGTCCTCTAAAGAAAGAACAGACATGGGAGATCGAGCCCACGAAGGAAAAAGGCTTTGAAGACTAGCTGCTGAGATTCATCTATACCCCAGGGAATTTTGTTGGGGAAGGGACACTCCGGTTTAAGATGGGTTGAGGAGGAAGATACCCATCCTTAATCGCTTCGTTCGGGGAGGATTCACGTAACCTTGCTGGGACCAAGGTCTTGAACCCCAAATGGAAGCCGATCGCGAGGAACGGAGGAAGAAGATGAGGGAACAACGGTGGATTTCTTCTTGCCCATCTTGAGAGATGGAAAAAGAAAGCTTTGAATTGGTTAATGAGGAAGGAAAGCGCAACGAGAACAAAAGCGAATGGCGGGCGCGTATGAGCTTCGGGAGCGAGGTTGACCTAGGTCGACTTTTCGTTTTTTTTTATAGACACCTAGGATGGGCCCGGGGCTGAAAAGTTATTGGGCCTTTTTAAGAGGCCCGAGGGATGTCGTAACTATGCAATTATGACCTAACGGTCATAAGGAATTTAATGATTTGTTATCTGCGTTAATTATGACTTAACGGTCATAAGAATAAGCCGTCGTGCTTTTATGAAAGAAAGAAGCGGTCCGAAAAATGGAAATTTTTAGATAAAAGTTAAAGTCATGCAGAATTTTGTAATTCAGCAGTATGAGAGAGTTAGATTTTACATCGCTCGGTGATAAAGGATGCCTTAGGCTATGGGTGTTAATCATCCGGCTGATTATAGGCTTTGGAGACTCGAGTCGCTGTGAGAATATAAGGAATAAACTGGTCCGATCAACCAGAAATGTGGTTTTTAGTGAAATTTCGATAAGCGAATTATAAGTCCAGAGCTGATTTAGACGGTCCGTTATGTGAAATTGGTAAAAACATACGAGAGGATAAGAAATTATAGCCGGTATGACCGGTCTGGAAAATATGTTCTTGGCACAAATTGCTTGAGAGGAATGTGATTTGATGGAAAATAACCAAGCATTGTCTCTCAAGAAAGACTCTTGCATTATTTGTGATCCTCAAATAATACAAGAGTCGGGGGCTATACCTAATTAGGTGCACCTAACCGGTGCACCGTGTTCAAGAGCGGTTTGCAAAGATCTCGGGAAGTGGAAAATGATGGAATTTGAAAGGAGCAATCGTAGCAATTGGATATTGAAGGCAATAATGAAGAATCAACTAGTGGACTCTTGCATTATTTGAAAGGAGTTCAAATGATCCAAGAGTCGGGGCTATACCCAATTGGGTGCGCGCCTAGTCGGCGCACCGTGAGAAGAATAAGCTACGACTACCTAATTAGGTGATATAAAAGGTGAAAAACAATAATTTTTTCGGGCTTCTTGTTAAAGCACTTATGAAGAAAAAAGAACGAGTTTGCAGCAGATTGGAGTTCTTTTTAATTTTACCATGAATAAAGACCAACGAGCGGAAGACTGGTTAGTTTTATTCAAGATTAAATCAAAAATTACTCGGGGGCTGCTTGTCGTATACTTGCCTTATGGATATACGAGATGATGAAGAAATGGATACGCAAAGACATGGTGGCAAATCAAAGAAGATACGAGATAATAGCGATAGGCAACGGATCGGTCTTCGACCGATCCGGGATATTAGAAGATCCTCTATACCGGTATGGAAACAAGGCGGATACTAAGTCCGGTATACAATGACGTGAGAAGCAAGTTATTGAATAATTTGTAGTCTGATTAGGACTCGGATCAATAAAGAAAGTCGGAGATAGAATTCCATATATGTAATTCATGTAATCGGCTAGGACTACGATTGTAACACTAGCTCTCCCGGACATATAAGGCGGAGCAGGAACCCCCCCGGAAAACTCTCTAACATCTCGCCATTAGCAAACCGCTAAAGGCAATACATAACATACGGGACGTAGGGTATTACTCTCGATTCGAGGGGCCTGAACCTGTCTAAAATCGCGTGTTCTTGTGTGTTCTGTGTGTTGCACCATCGAATTCCACGCTCGTGAAGGATCGGGTAGTACTAGTGCCGAGTTTAAGACTCGTGAGGGATCGGGTAGTACTAGTGCCGAGTTTAAGACTCGACAGTACTAAGCTCTCATATATGTTGTTTCACAAAAACTATCATCAGACATTTAAGTTGCATGATATCTTAGTAAATGTAAAAAAAAAACTTTTTCGTAAATTTCTTACAAGGTGTGCAAGGGTGTGCTGCTTTTACCAGTCCATATACAAATTACACTCTTTATCGGTCCATATACAACTATACTCCTGTTTAAATAAATAATCTTCTATTCATCGCTTTTTTATATCCCTTTTTTATGTGTATTTTTTATTTGAACGACGCCGTATTACACTAGTTCATCACCAAAGCGATGGAATTTCCTCCAAAGGCCATGCTGTTACGTGTCGCCCTGGGGGCTCCCGGCCAATATGTCAAATGCTTAATGCAAAACGCACACCGTTTGAGTCACTCACAAGGAAATCGAGCTTGTTCTATTTGCTAGCGTTTGGAGTGCTATCGTCAAATACAAATTTAAATTTAACACGAGGAATGAATAAGAAGTAATTTCTATCACATGAGAAATTGGCATATATTTAGATTTATAATTCATTAATGCTATCACCAAGATATTTTTTAACATATGAGTATTATTTTAAGTAGACTTATATTCAGATGCAAATGGAACAATTCAATTTTGGAGTGGTGAATTCTTATGTCACCATCAAGATTACAAATATATATGATTTTTGTTAGGGAACTCACATATGACAGTTACAAAATAATTGTATGCCATGTAGTAATCTAGAGTTGTTTAGCAGAGTTACCATATAAACGAAAAACATATGGCTAAGATAAAATCCATTTCTGGTTTTTATGGCCATTTTAGCCTCGTCATCTTGTAATAGCACAATAAATTTACTGTAATATTTGAAGCTGATTTCGCAACAAGCATCATTTACAAAGAGAAATAAAAATAAAAATAAACACCAACATGCTTCTTCTCTGGGTCTCTGACCAAGCACTCCGCTGCAACAGTGACACGAGGAGGCATGACCATTGCGGTGCACAGAGCGCAGCGCCCCCACTCATGTCGTCCACCTCCCTCTCACGGCGGGGCCCACCTCGTCTCCTATGGAGAGGATGAGCATCCCACTTCTTTCTGGCATCCGAAAATACCGTATAACAAAAGCTTGCCCAAAATGACCCTCGACCTCCAAAGGCCACGAACGCACCTCGCGTCCACTCTCCCCTGCTCGGATCTCCCTGCTTGATTGATCCCCCGTACAATTCCGGAAGTCTCCATGACGGCGGCAGCTGGGCCCCGGCGCTTCTGGCTCCCTCCCCTGCCCTGACGACGAGAAGCGGACGGAGCTGTTTGGAATTGGGGATCTTTTTCAATTTTCGTCCTCGCTGAGGTGGCGCCGGCTGGTTCTTGGCGATGACGAGGGAGGCGGAGGAGGGAAGGGGGACGAGGCGGCCGGGAAGGTGATGGGTCCGTTGTTCCCGCGGCTCCACGTCAGCGACGCCGGTAGGGCCGGCGGCCCGCGGGCGCCGCCCAGGAACAAGATGGCGCTCTACGAGCAGTTCACCGTGCCGTCCAGCCGATTCAGCTCCTCCGCGTCGGCCGGCGCCGGCGGCGCAGGCGGTGGCGGCCTCGCTCCTTCCACGTCAGCCAGCCAGGTGACGTTGTGCTCAGGCTCGCCCAACTTGTCTTACGCTATGTTTAGCTGAATGAGATTTGCACAATTTGGGAATAATTGCATATGCCTGGAGGTGCTAGACTACTACTAGTAAGATATACTAAGATGTGCACACACTGACCATCAACACAAACCAATACAACTGTTCCGCTTCAGAAATCATGGTTTGCGCATATATCAGGGGGCAGTTGTAGAGAAGCAGCTCAGCTGTTGCCATCCAAGCTGACAGTGTCTCTTTGTTACTAATTGCTTACTTGTAGTGTGCCAACTGCGAAGTGCTGCTCAAATGTCACTGCTTGGCAACTAGTTATTTCAAAGTATAGAAAATGAATGCTCGAAGCCTAAGATTAAATACGTGAATCTGTCCAATCTGCAAATTCGTAGAGTAAACATATGCCTTCACAACAAGATGATCAATTTGCAATGAAGTCTGTGGATTGAGGACATACCACTTGATCTCAGTTATCACTGTCTTGCCTGTCTAGTTATTTGCAAGTTGTATATGACAGCTTGTAGGAAGCATTCCACATTTTAGGAGGGTGGAAGTAATCTCTCCTGAGATGTTTTCTTTGTAGCACATGAAGGAAAAGGGCTAGGAGCAATTGTTTAATTGTCAATAGTCAATGAAAAAACCTAAAATTCCATTTTCTAGAGGGTAAACGCATGTGAATCACTCACAATCTCCATGGCATGAATTGCTTGACAAATGCGGAAGTCATAAAAGGGTAATAACCAGTTGATAATAAATTCTCACAAAAAAGGCATAGGAGGGTTTGATTGGCAATAGTTGCAGTGAGCAAGAATTTTGATTTGAACTATTCAGTACTTGACCTCTCACCTCTCAGACCAACAATTTTCCTGGAGTAATCCTCACTGTATTGCTTTGGCAAACTTGGATAGGAACCTGGTATATATTCTATCAGAAATTTCTTATTACATATTTTGAAGTACTGACACAAACTTTCTGCTTCCAGATTTATGGGTATGAGAGGCCTATGTTCCAGCCTTTCAATGTGCCTTCTAACGCACCTACTCATTCATCCAAAAAGATTAATGGAAACTCTCTGAGTCGGCAGATCAGTAGCACAAGAAACAAATCTGGGAGGTTATCCTCACAGACCAACAACAATGGTGTTCATGCTGCTGGATCAGCGGTTGAGTGCACTTCACAGCATAAAGGGAAAAATGTAACTAAGAATTCTTCAGGGAAGAAATTGGCCAATGACGACCAATTTATGGTTCCTTCCATCAATTCTCCCAGATATCCTCCACATTCTACCCAAGAGCAGACAGCAGTTCAACAGAATTTGAACACCCTGCGTGCTACAAGTCCACAGAGAAATCCTTCTGCGACGTCCAAATCATCTGCGAAATGTTATAGTGTTGATATAAGATCAGTGAGTTCTCAAAAATCAAAGGAGAGAGAACCAGCACAAGCACTGAAAACTGTGGAAGCGGAAGAAATGTCATCCATTCAGGTTTCAAAAGAGAGGTTTGGAAGCAAATCTGCAAAAGTATGTTTAGTGTGGGATAAGCCTAGTAACATAAATAATTCTGGCAAGCCACATCCCGCAAGTGCTGGGCATCAAGGAGCGAGCATGAATGGAAGTCCCATGAAAACACATAACCCTACTAGTAAAGATACAGTCTTATGCAATCCATGTACTGATTTAGATATTACTAATAGGAATTCTTATTTACCTGAGGAAAGTTTAAAGGAAGTTAGCACAAAGAGAAAGAGGTCACTTGTACATCATGATGCAAAGCAGAATGATGATTTGTCTGACTCAGTGGAATCTGTACCTGAATGGGATATCTCTCCCGATCAAATTGTTGGTGCTATTGGCCAAAAGCATTTTTGGAAAGCAAGAAGAGCTATTCAAAAGTACGTAAATCGTTCTGGAGTTGTTATTTATATCCTGCATTTGTAGCATTGTTTAGCACATCACTGTCCTGATTCACTTTATTCAAATTCTTTTTGTCGTAGTTTTCAGTTGTTTGTCATATTGAGAATAAAAAATTAACATAGTGTCTCTCTTCTCTGTTATGAAGCTTTGAAGTATAAGGTGTAAACATATTATAAATGTTTTTTTTTCTTTTGGTTTCAAGTAGGAATGTATAGCTTTCATTAATCATTAAAAGGAATAATACATGTTTTCCTGTCTGACTTGTATGGTGAATATTGCTTTCTTTCTTCCCTAATTTCTATATGATGCCCTTTACACAGTTTTTTTTATTTAAACTCTACAGCCAACAGAGGATTTTTGCTGTCCAAGTATTCGAGCTGCATAAGTTGATTAGAGTGAGTCTTCCTGCAGAATATAAATAAAGGTTTCTACATTCTCAGATTCATAAGCAAGTTTGGCTTGTGAATAAAAAATTGTGCAGAATGTGATTAACCTATACCTACAATTGACTTCCAAACAGGTGCAGAAATCTATTGCAGCATCTCCACATGTGCTTATTGAAAGTAATCCTTGCCTTGGCAATGCTTTAGTGAGGAAGAAGAGCAAGGTGCCTGATGGAAATTTGAAGGCCCAAACCCTGCCAATCACGAACAAGGATGCTATTCATCCATCCACAGATCAACTAGACCTATCAAAAGAAAACACTGAAGGAAACCCACCGTCTCCATGTCAGGATGATGTGTTAGACGGCAACCATCATGGTCAAGTTACAACAAACCGAGCCTTCACAAGTAATCCTACAGCTACACCTACTGCCTCTAGCAACAAGCAGAACAACTGGTGCGTGAATCCACCACAAAATCAATGGCTTGTCCCAGTTATGTCTCCTTCGGAAGGTCTTGTTTACAAACCTTATACTGGGCCATGTCCTCCAGCTGGAAGCTTGTTGACGCCATTTTATGCCAACTTCAATCCACTAAGCCTCCCTTCTACAGCATATGGAGTTCCCATGCCTCACCAGCAACAATATATGGCCCCTTCTGGCGCTCCTGCCATGCCAATGAACTACTTTCCTCCTTTCACTTTACCAGTTATGAACCCGGCAGCACCAGCATCTGCGGTTGAGCAAGGAAACCATGCTGCTGCATCACAGCCTAATGGGAACGTTCAGTCACGGATATCATGCAACATGTCAAATCCGAGTGGCATATGGAAATTTTATGCATCAAGGGACAGCGAGCCACAAGCCAGCAGCGCCAGCAGCCCTTCTGACAGGCTCCAAGGTGGTGGAAGTGGGCCGGTGTCATTCTTTCCTGCAGCCTCAGTTCAGCATACCCAGCCTCAACCCTCATCCGGAAGCCGGGACAAGCAGAGCCATGTGATTAGGGTTGTTCCCCATAACTCACAGACTGCTTCGGCATCAGCAGCACGGATTTTCAGGTCAATTCAGATGGATAGGCAACAAAGTGACTTGTAGCTATACGTTTGAAGCCATCTGATCACTGTGTGGATGTAGTTACAGTTAATCCAGAATTCCAGACTGTGGTAGCTCTGATCTCCTGGCCAGTGGTAGCACTTTCCTGATCATGATAAACTTAAGGATGATAGGATATTCTATCTGCATAATATCTGTAATGCAGGTTCTGCCAAAGTCACGGCGTTATAGCTGTGATCCTGTTATGATTATGTGTTGGTATGTATAGGATTTTTTTTTGGCACTATGTTCATAAGCAGTGTTTTTGTAAACTGTAACTTGCAAAATAGACAATGAGCAGTACAGTAGGAAGATGCACCCCGAAATTCTTGTGCTGGTGTGCCAGGATAATTGTACATGCTGGCAGTACAAGCGGAGATTTATTATTTCAGGGTTGAAAGCATGTTGTACAGTACTTGCAAGGCCCTCCCAATCAAGCAGCCGTTACGGAGAATCATTTCTGTTGTGTTCTGAATTTTAGTTACCGACTGAATCAGTGTGGCTCTGTCATTGATCAGTTTTCTCTTTGCCACCTTTTCTCTTTTTTCCCTTTTTTGATTAAGTGAAGATTTTGGTATATTGTTTTATTTCATTTGATGGTGATCTGTTTGGGATGTCATACAGACATTTGTCCGTGAATATAAGCTGACTTTAGGTAGAGAAAGTAACCTCGAGATTGACAGAAACCTCTGGTTTATTTTGCTAGGAGCCGTGTGTTGGGTTGTCCGGTTAACTTGGACATGAGCTTGTCTTCCAAAATAAGGTGTTAAGCTCGCCAAAAGCACTAATCTTCAGAATATTATCTTTTGCGCAGAGATCGAAGGTGTCACAGGCAACTGCCATCTCCCCTGCAACGCCTATAAAACCCTGTGCCAGAACTGCTGGCCGAGATCAAAGGTCACGCCCTGCCGGCCGGGCCTACCGATGGTTGTACGACGACATCGGCGTGCTCCGCACCGGCAACAACCTAGCCCTAGCCGTCGTGGTGACCAGCTTTTCCCACGGACAACGGCGCCACTACAGTAGTGAGGCCGCTCCGCTCCCTTCGCCCGGCACTGGTCGCGACCCCGCCCGCATGGACCGCTTTTGTCCCTAGATTCAGCCTGTGGCGACTGGATCTTTACCCGGGGTTGTAATATGGAGTTCAGTACCTGACCCGCAATTTTTAATATAGTATTTTTTATTTATAGCTGAATACTCGTGTGTTGCTACACGACTATAAAATTATACAACAGAATATATGAATAACTAATCATCAGCTTTCAGCACAGTACAAAATAGAAAATACATGTGTCGTGTCGTATACAATTATAGCATAAAACCTATTGAACACAAAACATACAAGCAATAAAAAAATTCAAACGCAACAATTGAGTATTAGCTACTATTTCAAGTAATATTTTAAATTTCTTTCTTAAGAAACCAAAGTATAGTACAACAAAAGATGATGCGTCCAAAAAGAAGATTAATTCCCTCAGTTCAATTGCAATTTTAGTCAATCCCTTGTATGCCATCCTGACTCACATGTCATTGACTCATATGAGTCCCACGTGTCATTGAGATACCGGTGGCCAAAAGGATTAATTCTCTCATTGCCATTATGGTTGGATCCATGCAAGTGTTAATCTAAATGACATTAATTAGCAAGTGGCTAGAATATTTTATTATTCATATAAAGCTAAGCTGGAGTATAGCTACGTTATTGAGGTTTGAGTTGGACTATGTTTTTTGGTTAGTGGATCCGTTTCGTTTATGTCAGGTTATGTGATGCCCACTCTGTGGAATACACTTTGTGCATACGTACCAATCCCTAGCCCCTAGAGCCTTCCTCTTCACTCTATTTTATTTGGTTTTTCCTTGTTCTTACTTTTGTCTTCATCGTTTTATGTGACGGTAGCATATGTATTTTAACACCGTCCGTAGACGAGGAGAACCAAGAGCAGAAGCCGGAGGACCCGGACTTCGAGGACGCGTTAGGAGGCATGCTCTATCTATTCCTTGATCATAATTTATCCTATTACTCTGCTTATTCTAGCACCTATCTAGGATAGCTACTCTTATATGCATTAATCCTTACAATTATTTTGCTAGAACCAAGTTGTTGTATGATAACGTTCAAATCACTATAGATATGAACATTATACCCTTGATTGCCATTAGACCACTAGATCAACCTAGATATTATCATTAACTATGTTAATGATAATGCCGTAGTATCATGCTTACGAATTATTACTATCTATCATCATACACCTTATGTTATGAAAATATGTGAAAATGAATTTGGTAGTGTGTGTTGATGGGTGGGTGATTAGAACAACTGTGTAAAGGTGAAGTTGGGTGGGAAGTTACTGGTCGTGGGCGAGACTCCTAGTACTGGTGTAGAGTACTCGGTGTATAGGTGATGTCCATTTGTGATGGACGAGTGTTTGCCCTACCATATAAGGATCGGTTCTTCGGACGCCAAATTGGTGATTTAGTGTACAACCACGGAACCTGTTATGGGCAGGACTGTGCACCAAACCTTGGATTACGCAGCAAGTTCCACCAGGTGTAGTAGGTGACGGAGGTCCGGAGATTGTTTATTGGGTGAAGTCCAAGTACTTGGCACATATATGGTGGGTGGTATGCTTGTGTCATATCCGTCGGATCCCCGGGCATTCGGGGTGGACTTGTCGGCGTGCCTAGTTATGGTGGTAGCGTTATGTGTTCCGTAGGTAAGAACATATAGCTGTGGGTAAAGTGTACTAACCTCTGCAGACTGTATTAAACTATTTGGATGTCCGTTGTCACGGTATATTTACACACCAAATCTTGAGCTCTCGTTGATTAGCCACAAATACTAAACCCTTGATGTGTGAGTGGTTAGCCTTGTACCCTTATGTTTCGGAAATGGTGTTGGCCCGTAGTGTCGTAGCTGTTATGACCTTCGGTCGGAAGGCTCATCTAGAACTATGGGAACTGTCGGGATCGATAAATATCTCCCCCAGGTCCAACCAACTACAATTATAAAAAGTTTTTCCCTTCAAGAATCCTCTTTGTTTCTGTAGTGAGCCCATTGCATTAGCGCTTTCCGCAAAACCTTAACCTTACCTTGACCACATCCCAATGGATGTATATTATTATCCATTGCTAGTGGTAGAGCTTTTCGAGTACCTTATGTATTCACCCGTTGCTTAATCATTCATATGGAGATGTCCGACATCCCTACCTTTGTCCGACATCCCTACCTTGCAAAGCAAGAGGGATTGTCACATAGGACCGCCTCGAGAGACATCCGACAAAGCGAACGTCATAGCACATACATAGATAATACATTCACAATTTACAAAGATATATTTAGTGTATATGAGTAGAACATTTTACATATGATCTTCAAGTGTTACAATACATAGAGTTCAAATTCTCATTTTTACATCTCTTTAGTATACATGCGAAAGCGTAAATTAATCTCGGTGATAGTTGCCTAAAATGTAACACATCAAGCCCATAGATGTGCCCATTCTTCTCAACAGCTCACCTGCACAAAAATGTTAAAAACAAAGCCCTGTGTATCTAATATACTCCACAAGTCTTACCCGACAAAAGTGGTTTCTAAAACCGACTCCTAGCATGCAGGGGGCTGACCGGATTTGCTGGAATTTAGTTGCCAAAACAGCACCTAATTTATTTCTAATTTCAGCTTTTAGCCACATTAAAAGGGTTATGACATGAATATAAAATATAGTGAGAAAGATCTAGCAATACAAGGTTTCAAAGCAATATTTAAGTGCTTCAAATCGGCAAGTATATAAAAATGTTCACTTCTTACTACGATGCAATCTGCTCGAGACAAGTGGTACTCAATAACCGCGAGGGATGGCGATATATATCCGATTACATCCTGCAGGAGAAACCCAAGTACACGGCATACGCATCATTTAAGAACACATATTGCCACCGTTCGCGAGATCACTATAGGGCCGATACAAGTCCCACCTCTCTCAAGTAATACGTCCCCACATGTAATGCCAATGACGGAGCCATCCAAGGGTAGACCGCATACTCGTCCAACCACATGACTCGGGATGCCACCATCAATCAACATCTCAAAAGAATGGTGGGGTACCGTCCAACCCTACGGTGCTTAAGCTACTAGGTTTCCCAGTACCTATAATAAAGGTATGCACTTGGTACACAATTCAATTCTTGCTCGCGGAGTCACATGATCCTCAACCGACACGCACAAGGTTATGGCGAACATAGGCGAACCTTGCCACAGCATCCTACACATGCATTTCCCCGTACGGTCTCAATTTCATAAATATCATGTGAGAGATAACACTGGAATAACCTATACCGAGAGGTCTCCGTACCGCTCGGTGTTGCTACCGATGACTCCTTACTAAGCATAGCTTTTCTAACGAAAAAGGAATATACCTGTCCAATGAGACCATAGGCATAAAGGGATAAATAATGCAACTAGGGTTACGATCAACTCCTAATCTTAAATGCACGATACATGACATCATCACATGTGAAGTAAAGCAAACTTTTAAAAACATGGGTTATGCACCGGGGCTTGCCTTGGAGCTGTTTGAAGTTAGTACCCACAACGGTGCTCAGCTCAACGTCGATCTCCACGGGGTTGCTTTCCTCGGTCTCGGGTCCTAAATTAATGCAATGCTATGCATGAGCATAGGTGAATACATAGACATTAATATTCATGGAACTTTCTCAATAAATACCTATTATAACAATATGCTCATGACATGGTCATGGTTATGCATATGGGTGAGAAATTATAATTTATTTCAAGAGGACAAACTTCTAATTAAATAAAACGTAGACTAAGCAATACATAGGCATTTTATGTAGAAGTAAAGAGAAGGAAATTCTTCTTTCCTAACTAGGCAAGACATGGCATGACAAGAAACATGTAAATGCTTAACTTGCTAATATGGCATGAGGCTATATATGGGCATAAACATGTGTCAAGATAACATAAGCACATTACATGTAACATGTGTCAAGATAACTCCGGGGCTTTTGTTTTTCACCCGACGGAGTGGTTTTTTCTAGCTAGATCTCCTGGGTGTATTGCTTGTGCCCGAAGGAGTAAACTATTTAATGAGGTACTGCCTCACCGTCGAATGGTCAAATTTTCATTATTTGTAGAAGTCGTTTCGATCTGTTTTGCTTTGATTTGGGGAATGCACCTTTATATTGATTGTAGCTGCTATTACACATGCCGCCTCGTTAGAAACCCGACGCCCTTTCGGGGCTTCCCCTGCGAGGAAAAGATTACGGTCTTTTTTGTAGAAAATTTATGTGACACCCCGTGTCACAATTTCACAATGTTACTGTGCTAAAAGGAGATTTGCATGTGCAACACAAAAATCATCCGGCTAAGCACATGAAATAATAAATTAAAGCCCTATTAGGGTTTTTAGTGTTCCAAAACCCTAGCTATTGAGATCTCAAACTTTCTCCAAGGTGGTAACCCCAAATTTTTGCACAACCTGGTAGAACACATCAAGACATGAATTTAGGACATTTTTCCTGAATTTTTGGGACAGCACAAATCCCTAGAAAAATCCAACTCTAAGCAGAAACAGCACCTGTTCAACAATTTTTATAAATTTTTACATTTCGAATTTGAACTTTGGCCTGTAAGGAAAGTTGTTCCACGTAATCCAAAGGAACCACAGAAAATTTGGTTTGCAAAAATTTCAAAAGGATCAAATTCTATGAGCAATTTACCGAAAAGGACATCGGTGGCAAAACTGTAAATTGTGGGAATCCCCAATTGAATAGAGGCCGGCACGGTGGCCGGGGCCACCGTCAGCGGCGTTCGCCGCCGGTGCCCATGCCGGTTAGGCACCGCCCGTCCTCACCGCGCTGTGCAGCTCCACGCGTCGTCCATCGTCCATGTGGCTTCGCACTGGAAGCGTGCGAGCTCGGCCGTCGATGGCGGGGAAAGGTTTTCGCCATGGCCGCCGTCCGGACTATCTCCCCGTGCGCTGCCCTCTCCGCATTACAACGCTCCGCATTTGCGCGCTAGGCCCTCGCCAGCTCCTTGCGCATCTCCCCACCCAGCCCCCGGCCTCCCCTCGCCACCCGAGGGCTACACTTCCAAGAAGAACCGACGAGCCCTGTCTTTCTTCTCCCGCGCCGGCGAGCTCGATTCCACCCCACTCGGGTGAGCTCATGCTCCACCTTGGCCTCCGAAGGGTGCGCGGGATCCTAACGCAACTCCTTGCCGTGCCCCGGGTTGAACCAAGCCGCGGCCGTGGAGAAACTTGCGTTCTTCATCACCTGCCGGCCACCGCGCCCCGCCACCCCGTCGACGCCGGCTCACTCCGGACCACCTCAGCCTGCACCGACCCCGCGCCGTTCGTCTCCGTGCGAAGGTGCAGCTCTACGACTTAACCATTCCCTTCCTCTTGCCCTGGCGAGCACGAGCTCCCACGCCGGAGCCGACGCATCCGCCATGGCTCGTCGCGAGCTATGCTCCGTTCACCCCACCGTCTCGCCAGCCCCACCAAACGGTACGCCGTCGAAAACCGTGCACAGGCGGCCAAGCCCGGCCCCTGCGGCGAGCCCTAACGCGCCGCCGGTGAGCTCCGCCGCCGCTCCGGCAAGCCCCCCCGCGCGCGACACTTAGCCAAATTTTCGAATCGTGCTGAAACTTCGTAACGGTTAAGGATTTTAGAAAAATCATAACTCGAGTTTTACGCCACGGATTTGAACGATTCAAAGCGCATTGGAAAGCTTGTAACCTGTACTTTAACATGGTGTACATGAACACCTAGGGTTATATGGTAAAAATTAATTTTTGAGCAAGATGGAAACGCTATCACGACCACGTTGCTTAACAAGATTGCATTTTGAAAATGATGTAACTTCTAGACCCCGGATCCAAACTTCATGAGCAAGGGCTCTTTGGAAAGTAGATAACTTGTACTTTAACGTAGTGTCATAATCCCAGTACTTCATATGTAGAAAAATAAAGATATAAGCACTCTAAGATGCTAATCTGTTATGGTCTCGTGACAACTTGGCGTTTTTATAATTCAATAACTTTTTGAATACAGATCCAAATAAAACAACTATATGTTTGTTGTAAACCTTGAACTGCGTACTTTACATGACCCAACATGATTCACCTAAGTTCTATAGCAAAATATTAAGATTGGAACACCTTAAGATGGCTTCACAAGCAGCCTGTCAACCCTGACTTAGTTAAATAAAATGGCTGAGAATGGGCCAAGCTCAAATTGCCCTTTTACCTTCTGTTATGGCTAGATAATTTGTTACATTTACATGGTACAATTAAACATGTCATAATAATGTTTATATTTTGGGCAAGAACGGTCATATATGGTGTAGGTTAAATCATAGCAAAACCACATGAAATGATGGGTGCTTATGGTGCACGATGTATAACATAGTGATAAAACTTCATCCTAAGAAATGAACATCAACCTCTTGCATACTAATTAATAAGGAAAAGATTGGTACTGATGTATACCAAGAAATGTACGTAAATAAGTTAGTCCAAGATTATGTCATATAAATATTAATGCATAACTACAATTGCTATACATCATCACATGGCAGCACTTAGTCATATAGTTATTTTCGTCGCACTCATATCAATAATGAATTATACCCTATCTTCTTGATCTCAAAATCAGCATGTACATTTATACTAAATGATGGAAAGTTTACCTAATTAGAAGGTTGTCCCCATGAAACAAACCACACTTACCACCATCATGACCACATCATCACGATTCGAGAACATGTTTAATTTATGCAAACGTTTCGTTACATTATATTATTGAGAAAGTTCCATGAACTATATAAATACGAATTCATCTATTGCTCATGCACTGCATATGCATTCATATAGGAACTCCGACCGGAGCTGAAGATCAAGGAGGGCACCAACTTGAAGTGAGCGAGTTCGAGTGTGTTAACTACGAACCGAATCAAGGCAAGCCCCGGAGCATGACCTATGTTTTAAAGTTCTCTTTATTTTCACATACGTCTATGATGTATTGTGCATTTACGTTTAGGAGTTGCTCGGAAACCTAGTTGCACTAGATTCCTGTATCCTGTGGTCTTGGTTAAGTATAATCCTAATCGCTAGTGCTATGCTTAATAATTTATCGGTAGCAACACCGAGTGATTTGGAGATCACCCGGTCTAGGGATTAAATTTTGGTTACCCCCACATGATTAATTGGAGACCGTACGGGGAAGAGCATGTGTAGGATGCGGTGACAAGGTTGGCCCTTGTTCGCCATAGCCCCGTATGTGTCGGTCAAGGACCGTTCGTTGTGACTCCGCGAGCAAGTATTGAGTTGTGTACCAAATGCATACCTTCGTATGGGAGTTGGTAAACTGATGTAACTTGAGAGTCGTAGTGTTGGACGGTCTCTCCACCCTTTGTGCAAAGTGTTGGTCACGGTGGATGCACGGGTTTGTGAGTAGATGGAGGGTGTGTTATTACCCTTGGACCCGACGCTACTGTGGTTGCATGTGGAATGCACACTCGGAGGGTGGACCCGGCTCATATCTATGATAATCTTGTGAAAGGTGGCCATACGTGTTCTTAAATGATGCGTATGTCGTGCATTTGGGTTTCCCCTGCAGGGTGTAAATCGATATATATCGCCGTCCCTCGCGGTGATGAGTACCACTTGTCTCGAGCAGATTGCATCGTAGTAATAAGAGAATATGATGATTAAGCTTGCTGTTTTCGAATATTCAAGTCATGTAATGCAACCATGCTTGTTAGTCTTGCTCACAAAAATTTATGATTATGTTCCCACCCTCTTAACTTGGCTAAAATATGAGTTAGACAATTGCTTTAAGGGCTGTTTTTTTTGCAAGTTCCCGTAAGCCAGGTCAAGCCCCCTGCATGTTAGGGTCGGTTCTTAGAACCATTTTTGACGGGTAAGCCTTGCGGAGTATATTAGATACTCAGGGTTTGTGTTGAAACTATTTTCAGGATTCCCGCAGCCCGATTATTGTGATTGCTGCGGGAAGTATGTGTGTCAAGGCGAGGAACCTCAAGAGTGGACCGTGGAGTGGGTTCCCGCTTCACCGACTCAAGAGTGAGACCATGCCGTATGGGCTGGTGTGGTCTCCTAGTTAAGCTATATATATATATGTACCGTCGAGATAATTACGCTTCCGCAAAGACATTACCAAGTATTGTAAAATAACACTTCGCTTATGTATTGTAATCTGAAATTTGAACAATGGCTTGTAATATTTAAGAGATTATGTATAAAACTTGATACTCAAGTGCTCTCCCGATGTAATAAAATGACGAATGAATTCCCGATGTATGTGCAATGTACGTTCGCTTCGTCGAATGTCTCCCGATACGATCCTGTTCGACAATCCCTCTCGCTTCGCGAGGTAGGGGTGTCACAGCTGGTATCGAGCCGTGTCGGGATATGCCGTACATTACGGGTCATACTAGAAATCACCAACACATTTATAACGGTGAGGAACGACATAGAAAGCCCAAGTAAGGTCTACAGTAGAATTAGAGGTGGCAAAACTAACCCTGGGTTATGCTTGTTTAAGTTTTCGCAACTACGGCCCGGCCCAGGTATGTTTGCAATTTAAATTAGCGCTCCGTGCCCGCGGAAGTAATAATACGGGACAATGTTGGCTCGTGGCAATCCACGGGGCGGTTCTTTCTATGAACCGTTACTAGGAGAAAGATGATGATGTGAGGAAGTTGAGAAGGTTGTGGAATAATTGTTTTCGTAGTTTCTTTTGAATTTGATGTAATGTTTCTGAAATGGTCTCTTGCAGGTACGCTAACCACGAAATTTAGGTCGTGTAGTTTCCGTGATGAGATCGTGCGTGTGTTGCCACAAAAAAACGAGTGGTCGGCTATATATAGACCGATCACGCATTTTGTTTTCTTGGAAAGGACGTAGGTTGACGGCATTCATGTCATCACTCATGCCATGCATCACCCTTGCATGAGATAATCGATCAAGAATGCAAAAACACGGTCTCGAAACAACTCACCAAAATCTCAACACAATTCGTGCATGATATCCAAAAATCGGGCAGAAAACCCCACCCGATCGAGAACTAAACCCTAACCGATTATCGAATCACGGAAACGGCCACAACTTTTAAATCGTTCACTCAAACGAAACGATTAAACACAATCCGGAAAACTCATAACACGTACCATCACCCTGGCATGATGATCCAAGTAAAAGTAGAGTAGAATCATACTGAAAATGACTTACCCGAAAACCTGGCAAAAGGTTGCCAGATTTTCACCGAATCGCCGGGTTGGCAGATTCGGGTGTCTCACGAAAATCGCGATAACTTTTGAAGTACTTATCCAAATAAAATGATCTACCCCATTCTGGAAAGCTCGTGTTATGCCCCACATTTCATCTAATATCAGGTCAGCAAGGAAAATTCGTTAAGCCGGTCAAATAAGCAAAAACAGAGAGCCAGTTTTGAGTTACCGGCATTTCCAGAAAACCTCGGCAGAAAATCCGTCGAGCCGGAAATCGCCATATCTTTTGATCCGCTTAAGATTTTTTCGTGTTCTAGGATGCGTTGGAAAGCTTAGGACATCCTCTAGCATCTGGTCATAAAATTTGGTGAATTTTACTGTACAAACAGAGACGAAATTGGGGAAAAACAGAGAGGGTTCAGAACCGGTCACGTTGTAAGGGATGTAGTTTCATTCTGTTTTCAGTACACTACTTTGAGCTTTTATGTACTTAAATGTTGATAATAATGCTGTTCAAAATGTATCCCTAACCATGATCTATAGATGGATGCGAGGCAACTCATGACTGAAAGGAATCAGCTGAGATCTGAGGTGGAAGACCTCACCGATCGTCTCACCGACGTCACGGACGACTACTACTCAGCCAAAGAGGAGAACAAGCAGCTGACCGCCCGTATCACCGAGCTGGAGCAGGAAAATGCTGCTCTGACTGCACGTATCAAGGAAGTGCAGGATGACCTTATCTTCAGCGATAACCTACGTGTCGTCGCGGATAGGGCAAAGGAAAGGGCTGAGCAGGAAAAGACAGAACATGAGCAGATGGCTACGTTCTGTGATGAGGAACGGATTGAGGCGCTGAATGAGCTAAATGCAGCTAAGACCTCTAATGCTCAGAAGGATGAGACCATCCACTCCCAGCAGGCCACCATGCAATTCCTGCATGGACAGCTTCAGACCGCACAAACCAACATGGACCAGCTGTTCACGGAGATAGGGAATCTCCAGCACCAGTTGGCCGCGTTACAGCAGCACCACCAGGTGTTGCTGGCAGCTCACTGGAACCTGTTACAGCCACCACCACCGGAGAACAATGGGGACGACGCTGCTAGCGATGCTTCCGATGTGAACAACCCGGAAGACACCGACAGCGATGCTTAGATTGCTAACTAGAGTTAAGAAAGGAACTTGTAAAATTAATGGTAGTGTACTAAAGAACAAGAACTAGTGGCTTGTACGTACGTAAGGACGTAGTGGTCGCTGTGTTTTGGGTAGGTTGACAGCATAGGGAGTATGGATGACTAGCTAGGCCGGAAAATCCTGGACGTATAACCCCGCGCTAAGAAGTGTTAATATCGCGCGCTTTTGTGTACAAATGGGTTGCACCTCGAAATATATATGAACCACTAAGCTTATGTTTAATGAATATGTGTCTCGTTCCGTCAAAATTCAGGATCGTAAGGAAATATTACTAAGTTTGAATGGTCTGAAATTGTGAGCAAAAATTTCTGGTTTTATCAATTTCAGATCATGGAAATTAATCTCCCAGGTTATGCAATCCGAAAATTTCATACCGAAACTTTTACTCCATCAATTTCAGCACCTGATGAAATTTTCCTCCTATGGATTGCATTCTGAAATTCATGTCCCTTAATTACTATCATTGTCTATGGCTCCGAAACGCTGAGACTAATGGTGTAATTAAATTGTGTGGCAGATGGTGAACACTCGTCGCACGGTGGATCATTCGGGGAGGGTGCTTCGTCGCCGCCACCTCCTCCACCACCGTTGACTGCTGTGGAGCAACTCGTTCATAATCAGAACGAGATGTTTCGGCTGTTCCTGGCAAGCCAGAACAATAATGCCCAGGCAGCAGCTCCTCCACCGCAGCCCCGCCCTACCTCTTATGGGGATTTCTGGGCGACTCAACCGCCGTCTTTCTCGAAGCAAAGGACCCCCTGGAAGCAGATAATTTTCTGCGTATTGTGGAGTCCAAGTTTGCTCTTCTGAATTGCACCGAGCACCAGAAGACTCTGTTTGCAGCACAGCAGCTCCGTGGGTCGGCTAGTGCGTGGTGGGCAAACTACACCGCTGCACTCCCCGCGGATCACCAGGTGCTCCGGCCGGAATTCTCGGCAGCCTTCCGTGCACACCACATTCCTGACGGTGTCATGAGAAGGAAGCTTCAGGAATTTGTTGACCTGAAGCAAGGCTCCAGCACTGTGCAAGAGTATGCTCGGAAATTCAACTATCTTGCCCAGTATGCTTCCTATCACGCTGACACGGATGCGAAGAAGCGTGAGTGCTTTCGGAAAGGTCTAAATCCGAAACTGCAAGACCGCCTTGCTCTCTTAAATGGCACATTCAATGAATTGGTTAGTGCCGCTATTGTACAAGAGGACGCCATTCGCGTCAATCAGGATGACAAAAGAGGAAGCGCACCGCGGGAAGTTCATCCGGTGCGCCACCTCACAAGTTCAAGCTTGCAGTGACCAGCCCCACTGGTCAGAAATTCCGTGTCCCGGTGCCTCCAATGGGTGGGCAACGCACTACCTTCCAGCAGCCTTATCGTGCGCCCTACCACTCCTATCAGCACCGTGGTCACCAACACACCCCGCAGCAGCATAACCAAGGTGCCAGGCCATCCCCGCAGCAGCCATGCTTCAACTGCGGCGGCATTGGTCACTTCATCGAGAGACTGCCCACACCCTCGCCGCAACAACGGCAACAACGGTGGGAATAATCAGCATCAGCACCACCGCGGCAATATTGGCAACAATAATAACCGCGGCAAGCAACAACAACAATCACAACAAAACCCCCACCAAGACAGGCCGTGTAAATTTTACTACGGTCGAAGATGTGCAAGCCGGAGAACCGGTCCTCTCGGGTATGTTTTCTATATCCGGACATTCCGCTCTCGTTCTTTTCGATTCCGGCGCCACACATGATTTCATCAGTCAAGCATGTGTGGACAAATTGCATCTACCATCCACCATTTTGCAAACTTCATACACTATCACGTCTCCCGGTGGCCTCATTCACACAAACCGTGAAGCAAGAAACGTTTCCCTTGAACTTGCCGGAAATACATACCTCTCGCCACTAATCATTCTAAATGGGCAAGGCATAGATGTGATATTAGGAATGAAATGGATGAAACGACATAGAGCTGTCTTACACATAGATACCCGGGAAGTATATTTAAATTCACCTCTCTACGGCCCGGCTATTCTATCATTGCCATACCCAAAAATTTCTGGAAACCAAATTCAGCACCTAGTAATAAAGAAATTAGAGGACATACCGGTAGTATGTGAGTTTCCCGATGTGTTTCCGGATGATTTGCCGGGAATGCCACCTGATCGGGAAGTAGAATTTAAAATTGAACTTCAGCCCGGAACCGCACCGATATCGAGAAGACCATATAAAATGGCTCCAAACGAATTAGCTGAACTTAAGGAGCAACTCAACGAACTTCTAGATAAGGGGTACATACGCCCAAGTGCTTCGCCTTGGGGCTGCCCCGCTCTTTTTGTGAAAAAGAAAGATAAATCATTAAGGTTGTGTGTCGATTATCGACCTCTCAATGCGGTAACCATCAAAAATCAATACCCCCTCCCACGCATTGATATGCTATTTGATCAATTAGTCGGTGCAAAAGTATTCTCAAAAATCGATCTTCGCTCCGGCTATCACCAAATTAAAATTCGGCCGAGAGGACATTCCTAAAACCGCTTTCTCTACGAGATATGGACTTTTTGAATATCTCGTAATGTCTTTTGGATCGACAAATGCACCGGCTCATTTCATGTACCTCATGAACTCGGTATTTATGCCGGAGCTGGACAAGTTCGTGGTGGTATTCATTGATGATATCCTCATTTATTCCAAGTCGGAGGAGGAACATGCTGAACACCTCCGCATTGTGCTTCAACGACTACGAGATCATCAACTTTATGCAAAATTCAGCAAGTGTGAATTTTGGTTGGATCGAGTTCCATTCTTGGGTCATATCATTTCAGCCGAGGGAATTTCGGTCGATCCAAGTAAAGTTGCCGACGTGCTGAATTGGAAGACTCCCAAGACCGTCAAGCACATCCGTAGTTTTCTCGGACTTGCGGGATATTATCGGAAATTCATCCCAAATTTTTCTATCATCTCCAAGCCCATGACAAAATTGTTGGAGAAAGACTCTACCTTCAAGTGGAGTCATGAGTGCGAAAATGCTTTCCGATCCTTGAAGAAGCATTTAACCACCGCTCCCGTTCTAGCTCAACCCGACATCAGCAAGCCGTTTGACGTATATTGTGATGCGTCCGGCATCGGATTGGGTTGTGTTCTCATGCAAGAAGGCCGAGTCATTGCCTATGCCTCCCGCCAACTCCGCAAACACGAGAAGCACTATCCTACTCATGATCTTGAATTGGCATCGGTAGTTCTTGCTCTCAAAACTTGGAGACATTATCTCTTAGGAAATCTGGTGCACCTCTATACCGATCATAAAAGCCTCAAATATATTTTTACGCAGCAAGAATTAAATATGAGACAACGAAGGTGGCTGGAATTGATAAAAGATTATGAATTGGAAATTCATTACCACCCCGGAAAGGCTAATGTGGTTGCCGATGCACTAAGCCGCAAGCACCAATGCAATCAAGTTGAAATCTGCTCTATGGAAAACCGCAGCAAATCTGAAAATGAGAGTAATTCTTGTCTTCATATCCTTCCCTATGGTGCATTGCATAATTTGGCTCTTGTTCCTACTCTACGAGAAGAAATCGTTGCTGCCCAGAAAACGGATGAAGGTATGGAACACATCCGACAGAAGTTGGGTACCAAAAAGGCTAAGTGTTTCCGTCAAGATGAGGAGGGAGTTCTGTGGTTTAATAACCGGCTCGTTGTTCCGAAAAATAGGGAACTACGGAAGAAAATTCTTGACGAAGCCCATCTCTCTAAATACTCCATACACCCCGGTAGTAACAAAATGTACCGTGGGTTGAGGGAAAAATTTTGGTGGACTCGCATGAAGCGAGAAGTGGCTCGTTATGTGGCCGAGTGCGACACTTGCCAACGAGTCAAGGCTGATCATCCGAAGAAAGCCGGATTATTGCACCCATTAAAAATTCCCGCGTGGAAATGGGAAGACATAGCCATGGATTTTGTTGTTGGATTACCTCTCACATCCAAGAAACATGATTCCATATGGGTAATCGTCGATAGACTGACGAAATCAGCACATTTTATTCCGGTACACACCACCTACGAGTGCTAAGAAGTATGCTGAATTGTATATTGCCCGTGTGCTGTGTTTACATGGTGTGCCAAAGACCATCATTTCAGATCGCGGTCCGCAATTTGTTTCTCGCTTTTGGGAACAATTGCATGCTAGTCTTGGTACTACCCTAATCCGGAGCTCTGCATATCATCCTCAAACAGATGGACAATCGGAAAGGTTGATTCAATACTTGGAGGATATGTTGAGAGCTTGTGCTTTGACGCAAAAGGGAAGTTGGGATGATCAGTTACCATTCATTGAATTTTCCTATAACAACAGCTATCAAGAAAGCTCTGGAGTCACTCCTTTTGAGGCGCTATACGGACATTCTTGCCGTACGCCGTTAAACTGGTCCGAGTCGGGCGAAAGAATAATATTTGGTCCAGATATTGTTGAGCAAGCCGAGGAAAAAGTGAGAGAAATACAAGCTAACATGAAAGCTGCTCAATCCCGCCAAATAAGTTATGCAAACAAAAGGAGACGCCCGCTGGAATTCGAGGTGAATGATCAGGTTTATCTTCGGGTCTCTCCCAATAAAGGTGTGTCACGTTTCGGTATAAAAGGAAAACTTGCTCCCCGCTACATTGGACCATTTCCAATTGTGGAGAAGTTTAGCCCCGTGGCATACCGGTTGCAATTGCCGACAAACTTGGAACGTGTGCACAACGTGTTCCATGTATCTCAACTCAAGAAGTGTCTGAAACCACCCATCGACGTGGTCATCTCCGACACCGAGCAATTGCAAGATGATCTATCTTATCCCGAAACTCCCGTCCGGATCCTCGATAAAAAGGATCGTGCTACTCGCAACCGCACTATCACCTTCTATAAAGTGCAATGGAGTAATCACACGGAGGATGAAGCCACTTGGGAACAGGAGGAATTCCTGGATAAGCATTTCCCGAGTTCTTGGCTTCACAATCGAGGTAACGGCGCACCTTCCTTTGACCCTTCTTTGTCAATCATAATCTCGGGACGAGATTTCTTTAAGGGGAGGGCTGTGACACCCCGTGTCACAATTTCACAATGTTACTGTGCTAAAAGGAGATTTGCATGTGCAACACAAAAATCATCCGGCTAAGCACATGAAATAATAAATTAAAGCCCTATTAGGGTTTTTAGTGTTCCAAAACCCTAGCTATTGAGATCTCAAACTTTCTCCAAGGTGGTAACCCCAAATTTTTGCACAACCTGGTAGAACACATCAAGACATGAATTTAGGACATTTTTCCTGAATTTTTGGGACAGCACAAATCCCTAGAAAAATCCAACTCTAAGCAGAAACAGCACCTGTTCAACAATTTTTATAAATTTTTACATTTCGAATTTGAACTTTGGCCTGTAAGGAAAGTTGTTCCACGTAATCCAAAGGAACCACAGAAAATTTGGTTTGCAAAAATTTCAAAAGGATCAAATTCTATGAGCAATTTACCGAAAAGGACATCGGTGGCAAAACTGTAAATTGTGGGAATCCCCAATTGAACGAGAGGCCGGCACGGTGGCCGGGGCCACCGTCAGCGGCGTTCGCCGCCGGTGCCCATGCCGGTTAGGCACCGCCCGTCCTCGCCGCGCTGTGCAGCTCCACGCGTCGTCCATCGTCCATGTGGCTTCGCCCGGAAGCGTGCGAGCTCGGCCGTCGATGGCGGGGAAAGGTTTTCGCCATGGCCGCCGTCCGGACTATCTCCCCGTGCGCTGCCCTCTCCGCATTACAACGCTCCGCATTTGCGCGCTAGGCCCTCGCCAGCTCCTTGCGCATCTCCCCACCCAGCCCCCGGCCTCCCCTCGCCACCCGAGGGCTACACTTCCAAGAAGAACCGACGAGCCCCGTCTTTCTTCTCCCGCGCCGGCGAGCTCGATTCCACCCCACTCGGGTGAGCTCATGCTCCACCTTGGCCTCCGAAGGGTGCGCGGGATCCTAACGCAACTCCTTGCCGTGCCCCGAGGTTGAACCAAGCCGCGGCCGTGGAGAAACTTGCGTTCTTCATCACCTGCCGGCCACCGCGCCCCGCCACCCCGTCGACGCCAGCTCACTCCGGACCACCTCAGCCTGCACCGACCCCGCGCCGTTCGTCTCCGTGCGAAGGTGCAGCTCTACGACTTAACCATTCCCTTCCTCTTGCCCTGGCGAGCACGAGCTCCCACGCCGAGCCGACGCATCCGCCATGGCTCGTCGCGAGCTATGCTCCGTTCACCCCACCGTCTCGCCAGCCCCACCAAACGGTACGCCGTCGAAAACCGTGCACAGGCGGCCAAGCCCGGCCCCTGCGGCGAGCCCTAACGCGCCGCCGGTGAGCTCCGCCGCCCTACAAGCCCCCGCGCGCGACACTTAGCCAAATTTTCGAATCGTGCTGAAACTTCGTAACGGTTAAGGATTTTAGAAAAATCATAACTCGAGTTTTACGCCACGGATTTGAACGATTCAAAGCGCATTGGAAAGCTTGTAACCTGTACTTTAACATGGTGTACATGAACACCTAGGGTTATATGGTAAAAATTAATTTTTGAGCAAGATGGAAACGCTATCACGACCACGTTGCTTAACAAGATTGCATTTTGAAAATGATGTAACTTCTAGACCCCGGATCCAAACTTCATGAGCAAGGGCTCTTTGGAAAGTAGATAACTTGTACTTTAACGTAGTGTCATAATCCCAGTACTTCATATGTAGAAAAATAAAGATATAAGCACTCTAAGATGCTAATCTGTTATGGTCTCGTGACAACTTGGCGTTTTTATAATTCAATAACTTTTTGAATACAGATCCAAATAAAACAACTATATGTTTGTTGTAAACCTTGAACTGCGTACTTTACATGACCCAACATGATTCACCTAAGTTCTATAGCAAAATATTAAGATTGGAACACCTTAAGATGGCTTCACAAGCAGCCTGTCAACCCTGACTTAGTTAAATAAAATGGCTGAGAATGGGCCAAGCTCAAATTGCCCTTTTACCTTCTGTTATGGCTAGATAATTTGTTACATTTACATGGTACAATTAAACATGTCATAATAATGTTTATATTTTGGGCAAGAACGGTCATATATGGTGTAGGTTAAATCATAGCAAAACCACATGAAATGATGGGTGCTTATGGTGCACGATGTATAACATAGTGATAAAACTTCATCCTAAGAAATGAACATCAACCTCTTGCATACTAATTAATAAGGAAAAGATTGGTACTGATGTATACCAAGAAATGTACGTAAATAAGTTAGTCCAAGATTATGTCATATAAATATTAATGCATAACTACAATTGCTATACATCATCACATGGCAGCACTTAGTCATATAGTTATTTTCGTCGCACTCATATCAATAATGAATTATACCCTATCTTCTTGATCTCAAAATCAGCATGTACATTTATACTAAATGATGGAAAGTTTACATAATTAGAAGGTTGTCCCCATGAAACAAACCACACTTACCACCATCATGACCACATCATCACGATTCGAGAACATGTTTAATTTATGCAAACATTTCGTTACATTATATTATTGAGAAAGTTCCATGAACTATATAAATACGAATTCATCTATTGTTCATGCACTGCATATGCATTCATATAGGAACTCCGACCGGAGCTGAAGATCAAGGAGGGCACCAACTTGAAGTGAGCGAGTTCGAGTGTGTTAACTACGAACCGAATCAAGGTAAGCCCCGGAGCATGACCTATGTTTTAAAGTTCTCTTTATTTTCACATACGTCTATGATGTATTGTGCATTTACGTTTAGGAGTTGCTCGGAAACCTAGTTGCACTAGATTCCCGTATCCTGTGGTCTTGGTTAAGTATAATCCTAATCGCTAGTGCTATGCTTAGTAATTTATCGGTAGCAACACCGAGTGATTTGGAGATCACCCGGTCTAGGGATTAAATTTTGGTTACCCCCACATGATTAATTGGAGACCGTACGGGGAAGAGCATGTCTAGGATGCGGTGACAAGGTTGGCCCTTGTTCGCCATAGCCCCGTATGTGTCGGTCAAGGACCGTTCGTTGTGACTCCGCGAGCAAGTATTGAGTTGTGTACCAAATGCATACCTTCGTATGGGAGTTGGTAAACTGATGTAACTTGAGAGTCGTAGTGTTAGACGGTCTCTCCACCCTTTGTGCAAAGTGTTGGTCACGGTGGATGCACGGGTTTGTGAGTAGATGGAGGGTGTGTTATTACCCTTGGACCCGACGCTACTGTGGTTGCATGTGGAATGCACACTTGGAGGGTGGACCCGGCTCATATCTATGATAATCTTGTGAAAGGTGGCCATACGTGTTCTTAAATGATGCGTATGTCGTGCATTTGGGTTTCCCCTGCAGGGTGTAAATCGATATATATCGCCGTCCCTCGCGGTGATGAGTACCACTTGTCTCGAGCAGATTGCATCGTAGTAATAAGAGAATATGATGATTAAGCTTGCTGTTTTCGAATATTCAAGTCATGTAATGCAACCATGCTTGTTAGTCTTACTCACAAAAATTTATGATTATGTTCCCACCCTCTTAACTTGGCTAAAATATGAGTTAGACAATTGCTTTAAGGGCCGTTTTTTTTGCAAGTTCCCGTAAGCCAGGTCAAGCCCCCTGCATGTTAGGGTCGGTTCTTAGAACCATTTTTGACGGGTAAGCCTTGCGGAGTATATTAGATACTCGGGGTTTGTGTTGAAACTATTTTCAGGATTCCCGCAGCCCGATTATTGTGATTGCTGCGGGAAGTATGTGTGTCAAGGTGAGGAACCTCAAGAGTGGACCGTGGAGTGGGTTCCCGCTTCACCGACTCAAGAGTGAGACCATGCCGTATGGGCTGGTGTGGTCTCCTAGTTAAGCTATATATATATATGTACCGTCGAGATAATTACGCTTCCGCAAAGACATTACCAAGTATTGTAAAATAACACTTCGCTTATGTATTGTAATCTGAAATTTGAACAATGGCTTGTAATATTTAAGAGATTATGTATAAAACTTGATACTCAAGTGCTCTCCCGATGTAATAAAATGACGAATGAATTCCCGATGTATGTGCAATGTACGTTCGCTTCGTCGAATGTCTCCCGATACGATTCCGTTCGACAATCCCTCTCGCTTCGCGAGGTAGGGGTGTCACAATTTAAAATCTACTCACAGCTTCGCTTATAGTACGCGAAGCTGTGTTTTTTACAAGTTATGCTTTAAAGGTAAACCATGCGGAGATTGTTGACATTCCAGGAGTGTTGTAGCTCTTTGCCATCCATTGACTTGAGCCTCGTAGGATCACGGGTTTCCGACCTTTGTGATGATATATGGCCCTTCCCACTTTGGTTCGAGCTTTCCCATCGCTTCAGCTTTTTTGAGTTCTAATTAGGACCAGGTCTCCCAAGTTGTAGGCCCTTGGGACTACCTCTTTGTCTCTCCACTTCCTAGTTTCTTCTTGATACTTTTCTAGGCTTTTGGTTGCTTCGAGCCTATCTATTTCCATCATGTCTTTTGATACGGCTTCGACTTGTCCGTCATGGCTGGCTGTTGACCTTGTGCTCTTGTTCTTAATTTCTTACTGGTGTCATGGCTTCTTCGCCGAATAGCAATCGGAATGGTGTGAAGCCCGTTGTTCCGGACTCGGTTGTATTGTGCGACCGGACTATGGCTGGATGCTCTTCTCGCCCACTAGCCCTTCTTTTTGTCTAGCAGCACTTTTTTCATTGATTTGAAGATTATAGAGTTCGCCTTCTCCACTGCTCCGTTTGACTGCAGGTGATACACCGAGACGAAGTCCATTTTAGTTCCAAGGCCGTGACAGTATTCTCGTAAGAGCTCGTTGTCAAAATTTTTGGCGTTATCCATGACAATCTCGTTTGGTACTCCGAATCTGCAGACAATGTTTTGCCGGAGGAACTTTTTACTCGTGGGTGCTTGAGATGTTTGTGACTCGCTTTAGCTTTGATCCATTTTGAGAAATACTCGATTGCCACTATTCCATACTTGTAATTTCCCTGCGCCGTTGTGAGTTGACCTACAATATCCATACCCCACTTATGAAGCGGGCAGATGGGCATGCTTAGCTATGATTGTTGCGATGGGGTTGAGTGCTTTCCCGATATCTTGTGGCAAGCTTCGCATGTTTTGACTGCGTCCTTTGCGTCCTTTATCAGACTTGGCCAAAAGAAACCTTGTCTTACTCGCTTTTGCTGCGAGGACGCGGGCGCCGATGTGCGAGCCGCAAGTTCCTGTGTGGATCTTACGGAGGAGTTGCTTTCTGTGCTCTTGGCTTAGGAACTTGAGTAGTGGGCTAGATATCCTAGACTTGTACAATTCCCCTTGTAGTATATGGTAGCTTCGCGCCCTTTGCTGCAGCCTTAAATGTTCCGCCTTCGACTCGGTTGGTAATACCCATTGATGAAGGCCATGAGAGGTGCTCTCTAGTCTTGCGAGGCTATTGCTTGTATGAGCTTTGCTTCGGGTTGATGGCTTTGTGATTACTTCGTAAAAGACGTCGTCGGGCGGTGGTTGTCTTTTTGCTGCTGCTTTGGTCGGTGCGTCTGCCTCTTCGTTGTTTTTCCTTTTGACATACTTGACGTCAAACCCTTTGAAGAACTTGTCCATTCCTCCGACTTCGAGCAGGTACTTAGCAAGCAAGGGTTCTCTTGTTTCGTAATCTTTGTCTATGTGGCTTGCGACTACCCCGGAGTCTATTTTCACCGTGCAGCTTTTCACGCCCAATGCCTTAGCAGTACTGCTTCGTACTCTGCCACATTGTTTGTGCATATATCATCCTCGCTTTGAAATTCTAGTATGGTCATGTACCTCAGCTTTATTCCCGAGGGCGAGGTGACTACTGCTGCGACACCGGCACCTGCGGAGCACCAAGCGCCGTCACATTGTATTACCCATATTTTTTCCATTAGTGGACCATCGCCCGAGTATCTTGTGCTGTCCAGTCTGCCATGAAGTCTGCTAATACTTGTGGCTTCGCTGCGCTTCGCCTTTCGAAGTCGGTAACATGCTCGGACAACTCTGTTGCCCACTTTCCGACTCTGCTCGACGCCTCTCTATTTCCGAAGATGTCATTTACGGGCTGGTTGGTGAGGACTCTGATTTTGTGTGCTTTGATGTAATGCCTTAACTTTCCGGCCGCCATGACTACTGCATAACATATTTTTTCCATCTCCAAGTAGTACAGCTTCGACCCTGCCGGTGCTTCGCCGACGAAGTATGCCTAGTACTGCCGAAAAAGATCCTTTTCCTTTCCATTTTTGTCCATTATTGTTCACTCTTTTTCCTGTACTAGAGTTGCGCTGATCGCGAAGTGGTTTGTCGACATGTATAATAGGAGTGCTTTGCCTTGCTCCGGGCTGGCTAGCCTGATAGTTGCTTTGAGGGGTTTTTTCAGCTCTTCGAACGCTTTCTGCTACTCTTCGGTCCATTCGAAGGTTCCCGAGCCCTTGAGTGCTTTGAAGAAGGGCAAGCTCCTTTCTATCGACTTGGTGATGAATCTGTTTAGAGCTGTCATTCTTCCAGTTAGCTTCTGCACTTCTTTTATGGATCGAGGGGCTGCATACTTGTTATCGCTTTTACTTTTTTCTGGGTTTGCTTCGATTCCTTTTGAGTTTACTAAACACCCGAGCACTTTGCCCTTTTGGACGTCGAAGATGCATTTTTCTGGGTTCGGTTTTACCTTTGCTTCTCTCGGGTTAGCGAAGGTTTCTGTGAGGTCATCGGTGTGATCTTCTCTTTTTTTTTTGCTTGTGACTACTACTTCGTCTACATACGCGTGGACGTTCCTTCCGATTTGTGATTCGAAGACTCTTCCGGACATTCTACAAAAAGTTGGGCCTGCATTCTTGAGCCCTTCCGGCATGTTGATGAAACAAGTAGGTTCCGAACGAGTGATGAAGCTTGTTTTCTCTTCGTCTTCTCTTTTCAGCCGGACTCGGTGGTATCCTGAAAAGCAGTCCAATGAGTGAGAGCATCTCACTTCGTGCGATAGCATCGACCACCTTGTCTATTCCGGGCAGCGGGAAGTCATCTTTGGGGCAAGACTTGTTGAGGTCCGTGAAGTCTATGCACATTCTCCACTTTCCGCTTTTCTTCTTTACCATGACTACATTTGCCAGCCACTTTGGGTATTTTACTTCTCTTATCACTTGAGCGTCCAATAGTCTCCGTACTTCGGCTCTCGCTGCCTCCACCTTTTCTTCCGACATTTTCCTCAATTTTTCCTTTCTTCGCGTCACGGATGGGTCGATTTCTAGCTTGTGCTCTATCACCACTCTGCTTACCCCTTCAAGGTCTCGAGATGACCATGCGAAGACATCTTTGTTTTTGAGCAGAAAACGAAGGAGTCTTCTTTCTTCGCTTGGCGTTAGACCGGTTCCCATGATTATTGACTGTCCGAGTACCATTTTGTTGTGACATCCCCTCCGGGACAGCCAGGAATCGGTACAGGGGGACACTCGACAAAGCGAGTTACAACAGTTCATCATCTCATACAAGCCAGAATATATAAATCATGGTATAATACAACCAGGTTTTCAAAATACAAACATCCGACAACGGAAGCATAAAACGTTACTGAAGTTTAAAGACTACGATTCTTGCAGCGGAACTTATTCTCTTTACAACAAAAGACCACTAGCGTGATGTACTGAGTCCATCGTACATCACGATCCTTCTCGCTCACGGTGTCGGGATCCGTTCCCATTGGAAGGAACCACCCTCGGGACACTGCTCCTTTTCCGGAAAGCTACCCCATAAGTCGTGGAAGAATGACTCTTGCCCTGAAATTATAACGAGCAAACCCTGAGTATTCTAATACTCAGCAAGACCGACTCCGTCAACAGGCACGCTAAGGCCGATACCTAGTATGCAAAAGCTTTCGGCTGTGGGGTTGACTCTCTTGCGAAAACAGCACTAAAGAGTGGATCCTTACTTACAATATTTTAGCTCAACATTAAGTTTATTAGAACCAATGTTTGCAGTCTACAACTATTGCAATCAAGTTTTCAAGAAAAGATCATATTAGATTCACTTCTTTCATCTCTCATCCTCATCATCCAGTTGATTAACTACGATGTAACGAGCTAAACAAGCGGTACTCATTACTGCGAGGGACAGCGATTCAAATCGATTTTATACCAGCTGGAAAAACCCGACTACACGACGTATACGCACCGCACCGGTTGTATACGACAACTTTTCCCGCTAGCACCTGACAGAAGACTAGCCATTTCCAAACTCCCCGGGAATATGGCGACTCCACGACTTGCCTCGTGACCGTCCAATTTCCCTCCCGTGAGACTAACCTCTCACTAACAGCCGATAAAAGAGAGTTGGCTATGCGACATCTCCGGGGCGATAGGGTACATCAGCTTGCTGGACCCATGATACCAGCATGTAGTACGGTACGTTCAAACTTTTTCAACTAAGCCGACAACGGTACGGTCCTTGACCGACACGGACGGGGCTACCACCTTGCTAGACCTCATCTCGGTCTTGCCCTTTCTCCTACGGGGCCCGTCCGGTCTCGGCTTATTAACATCTTCACTCCACTCTCATCTTTCCCTTATCATTCCTCGTAGCATAGAATTGAACCAGTCATTTTTCCTATATCTCGCGAGTAGTGTATGACATCACTCGACTTCTACCGATTCCCTAGGACTTAAGCATAGTAGCTATCGAGCTCTTCAACCCAACATAAGGATAACATCTCATAGGAGTCCTATAAACCAGTGCGGTGCGTATACGTCGTGTAGTCGGGTTTTGCCAGCTGATATAAAATCGATTCAAATCGCTGTCCCTCGCACTAATGAGTACCGCTTGTTTAGCTCGTCACATCGTAGTTAATCAAGCTGGAAGATGAGGATGAGAGATGAAAGAAGTGTTGATCTAATCTGATCTTTTCTTGAAAACTTGATTGCAATAGTTGTAGACTGCAAACATTGGTTCTAATAAACTTAATGTTGAGCTAAAACATTGAAAGTAAGGATCCACTCTTTAGTGCTGTTTTCGCAAGAGAGTCAACCCCACGAGTCGGAAAGCCTTTGCATACTAGGCGTCGGCCTTAGCGTGCTCGTTGACGGGTCGGTCTTGCTGAGTATTAGAATACTCGGGGTTTGCTCGTTATAATTTTAGGGCAAGAGTCGTTCTTCCACGACTTATGGGGTAGCTTTCCGGAAAAGGAGCACTATCCCAAGGGTGGTTCCCTCCAATGGGAACGGATCCCAACACCATGAGCGAGAAGGATCGTGATGTACGACGGGCTCGGTACATCACGCTAGTGGTCTTTTGTTGTAAAGAGAATAAGTTCCGCTGCAAGAATCATAGTCTTTAAACTTCGGTAACGTTTTATGCTTCCGCTGTCGGATATTTGTATTTCGAAAACCTGGTTGTATTATACCATGATGTATATATTCTGGCTTGTATGAGATGATGAACTGTTGTAACTCGCTTCGTCGAGTGTCCCCTCGTACCGATTCCTCGGGTGTCCCGGAGGGGACGTCACAGCTGGTATCGAAGCAGATTAAGGGGCAACAAGTACATTGTTTACAAGCTCGTTTTCAAAACTTAACACGTTTAGCACGTTTAGAGTACGCGAGAGTACGGAGCCCATTTAAGGATTTAGAAAAGTTAGCTTTCTAACAGTTCGAAGTTCGTGGTTGTCTTGGTAGTCCCTAACTATTCGTGTTGTTTCGTGCTAACTTTTGGCCGTTTGACTAATTCGCAATAGTGCACGCATCATCACATTTTGAGTGCTATAATAGGAGGTTTTGGGAATTAGACCAAGTTAGTATCGTAGTGTAGAGTTAGTTTCCTATGGATGGCACAAGAAGAAGTTTATGCTAGTGAAATAGAAGGCAAGAAGAACTCTCTCACGGAGGCAATGGAATGGGGAATTTAAGATCTTCATCTACGAGATGATCAAAGGCAATCAAAGACAGGAACGATCATGTGTATTTATCAAGGAGCCCATATGAGAGCTAGGGATTTAAAGGAATAGATTAAAGGTGCCAGTATGAATGGGTGCTATAGGGGAATTTTGGGATGAACAACTTGTAGCTGCCAAAGCAATAGTTAAGCAACTAAATGCAGATCCGATAAAGACACATGATGAGATACTTGGATCTTGAACAAGCCAATAACTTCCCAAGGAAGAGCAGAAGGACGAAATGTATGAGTAGAAGAATCCAGGAGCTAGTCACCGATGCCACTTCGATTGCTCTAGGCCTCCTCCGAGCAGATGATCGGTTAACTATCCTTTTGTAGCTACCAAAAGTTCTCCTTCCCTCTCCAGTATTAGTCATTTTGATTGCTGTTCGGACTCCTCATCTTAACAGAAAATTCCGGAGGATAGGATTCCGAGTATTATGAGCGGACTCGTCCTAGTCTGAAAGTCATTATCCTTCTTTCACTCAATTGCATCCGGAACTTAACTTTCCGTGACGTTCTTGAGTGACTTCCATTGGAGAAATGATCATTACCTTTTGACTAGACTAAGTTGTACCGAGAGCTAGCTTGGAAATGGGTGTGTTGCACTTTCGAATTGCTATTTTGCCTTTGGATTGTGCCGGTTCGCCCGAGTGCTTCTCAAAGTCAAACATGAGCGATGTGGAAATGCATACTCTATTTTGAAACTAGAAGAGAATCCAAATACAATGTTCTTCCGAACAGGATGGCGTATAACCTAGGGTACGCAACCGGAAAGAAGAACACCGTCTTGGGAACTCATCGGTGCAATTATCCTTATAAACATCTTAAGCCTATATTTCCTTCAACACCAAGATAGACAAAAGAATTGTCGCATCTTTCGATAATCCATGTTGTTTCATATCTCAAACATTCCAGTTAAATCTTTTCCTTCATCATTGGCTTTCAGCAACCCCTAATAAATCTCGTGACTCCGATCCCGGCATGAAAGTGATGGATATTGACAACAAACACCCCGACGTTCTAAATTTGGACCGAGGAGTTAGTTTCAATGAGTTGTAAGTGATGATATACTCATGGAGGATGCTCTTCGTGCTCATCAAGAAGAGAAGACTAAGAAGAGAGCAGCCAGGGAACAAGGAAGTGAGGTACCTTCCAAGTATCATCTAACCTACACTTCGCAGCAGATCGGAGGTTCGAGCCTATGCCATCGGGTTCCATTTCTTACCGGCCATCTCGAGCATCGGCAACGGGTGTTCTCCTGTTCAGCAGTTCAACAACTAGACCTATCGAGTATATGCCCTTATACCGGACTCCACAATCCGTTGATCATCCATGCTATAACGGTGATTGTCTTGGACACTTGGCTCAAGATTGTGTAGCACCAACAAAGTATAATTTTTCGACGCGTCCTTAAAGGAAAGCGGTTGGTCGACAGAAGCATGCAAGTAAAAATGATAAGATGAAAACTGGTCGTGTCAACTTTACCACATCCGAGGAGATTCCGAAAGAGTCACAAGTCATGACTGATCAAAGTACTACGAGAGGTACCATTGAAGTTGGGTCGTAAGGATTATCCCGCCTCTTTATAGTCTTAGACGGGCAAGGATCGGATGCGATTCTTGGCATGAGATGGATGAAGTATTATAAGGCAGATCTTGGATATAGATACTTTTGCGAGTGCACCTAAAATTTCCTCTACATGGACGAGATTATCTTCGATTGACTTCTTCCCAAAACTATTCTTCGGTGATTTATAAAGCTCTTAGTAAAAGTTTGGAAGACATTCCTGCACTTTGCGAAGACCACGATGTTTTCCGGAAGACTTACCGGGTTTACCACCGATCGGGCGAGTAGAGTTCCGGAGAGAACTTCAACCGGGGACTGCACCGATATCGAGAAGACCGTATCGGATGCCACCCAAATGTGCTTGACAGAATTAAAGGTACAAGCTGAAGGAGTTATTGGACAAGGGATATATTCGCCCAAGTTCATCACTCGGGGATGCCCAATATTGTTCGTCAAGAAGAAGGATCAAACGTTGAGGTTATGTGCAGATTATCGAACTTTGAATGCGGTGACCATCAAGAATAAGTATCCACTTCCTCGAAGTGACGTCTTATTTGATCAACCGATGGGAGCAAAAGTTTTCTCCAAAAATAGATCTTCACTCGGGATATCATCGGATTAAGATCGGAACTGAAAATATACCAAAGACGACATTTTCCACCGAGATATGGACTTTATGAATATTTGATGATGTCTTAGTAATGCACCAACACACTTCATGTATCTCATGAACTCGGTGTTTATGCCAGAATTGGACAAGTTTGTCATAATTTTCATAGATGACATTCGATCTACTCCAAGTCGGAAGAGGAACATGCAGAACATTTAAGGATCGTGCTCCAACGTCTCGGGGATCATCGGTTAGATGCCAAATTCAGTAAGTGTGAGTTTTGGCTAAAGGAGGTACCATTCCTAGGTCACGTGATCTCAGCAAAAGGAGTGGCCGTTGATCCAAACAAGGTTAAAGAGGTATCGGATTAGAAGCCATCTAAATCGGTCACATAGATATGAAGTTTCTTAGGGTTAGTTGGTTATTATAGAAGATTCAATTCCAATGTCTCAAAGAGTGCCAAGCCAATGATCAAATTGTTGGAAAAGGATAAGAAGTATGAATGGAGCAATAAATGTGAAGAAGCTTTTTAGACATTGAAGAAGTTACTCACTAACAACATCGGTGTTAGCTCAACCGGAGTTGATCAAACCATTTGATGTGTACCGTGATGCCTCAAGCACAAGACTTGGATATGTTCTAATGCAGGAAGGTCGAGTGATTGCCTACGCGTCTCGATAGCTTAGGCAACATGAGGAACACTACCCAACACATGACATGGAATTAGCATCTGTGGTTCTAGCATTGAAGAGCTGGAGACATTATCTCTTGAAGAAATTTGGTACATCTATTCACGGACCACAAGAGTCTCGGATAAATCTTCACTCAAGCGGATCTAAACATGCGCCAACGAAGATGGCTAGAGCTGATAAAGAATTATGAGATCAAGGTTCACTACCATCCCGAGAAAGACAATATCGTAGCTGACGCCTTGAATCGAAAAGCTCATTGTAATAATCTCACGACTCGGCTATTAACTGAAGCATTGGAAGAGGAAATTAGCGAGCTTTATCTTTAGATTCTTCAATATGGGGTATTGAATAATTTGGCTCTTATTCCTACCATTCGCGAAGCGATTGGTAGCCACTCAAAAGAAGGATGTTAGTATGAGTCACATTAAAAGACGAATTGAGAGAGGTGAAATGAGGTGTTTTCGGAAAGATAGTGAAGGTACGATCTGGTTCAAGAACAGGCTAGTAGTGCCTAAGAACTTGGACCTTCGCAAAGAGATAATAGATGAAGCCCATACATTGAGTATTCTATTCATTCTGGAACCAACAAAATATCTCAAGATCTAAAGCAAAGATTCTGGTAGACAAGAATGAAACGAGAAATAGCACGGTATGTCAATGAGTGGGACAGTTGTCGACAAGTAAAGGCAGATCATCCGAAATAAGCGAGTCCACTTCCACCTTAAGTATTCCTGAATGGAAGTGGGAAGATATCAGCATGAATTTCATAGTTGGATTACCCCTAAGCCCACGAAAACACGATTCCATCCGGGTTATTGTGGACGGACTCACTAAGTCGGCTCCCTGCATACCGGTACATACTCGGTACACCGCTGAGAAATATGCGGAGCTATACATCGCTCGCATCCTCCGTCCGCATGGAGTGCCAAAGACCCTTATCTTAGACCAAGGAACTCCGTTTTTATCAAGGTTGATTCGAAGTTCAGCTTCTCACCCTCAAACAGATGGACGGACAGAGAGAATCAACCAATATCTAGAAGATATGCTTCGATCTTGTATCTTGACAGACAATAAGGAGTGGGAAAGATGCCTACCGTTAGCAGAATTCTCATACGATAACAACTATCAAGAAAGTGCTGGAGTACCACCGTTTCAAGCTCTATACGGTCGTGGCTATCGCACACCGTTAAATTGGTCGGAACATGGAGTGAGAATAATATCCGGACCGGATCTAGTAAAGGATGCCAAAGAGCAAGTACGCCTCATTCAATAGAACCTCAAGAGAGCCAACCCTCGACAGATCGGTTATACGGATAAAAGACGTCGAGAGTTGATATTCAAGGTTGGCGACCAAGTTTATTTACGAGTATCTCCTACCTAAGGTGTTCAACGGTTTGGAATCAAAGACAAGTTAGCACCAAGATACATCGGACCTTTTCCAATAAAGGAAAGATGTGGAGCCGTGACATATCGTTTGGAATTGCCAGCCCATTAATCGGGAATCCACATAGTGTTCCACGTGTCTCAACCGAAGAAGTATTTGAAACCACCGGTAGACATACCGACAACAAATGTGGAACGATTACAGTCGGACTTAACGTATGACGAACGTCCGATCAAAGTTCTCGACACCCAAGATCGAGTGACTTGACATCGAACCATCAAGTTCTACAAGATTCAACGAAGCAATCACTCGGAAGCTGGAAGCTCCTTGGGAACAAGAAGAATTTATACGATCCAACTACCCCGAACTCTTTAGTACCACCGTCTAGCCGCTTCGATCGTGAATCTCGGGACGAGATTCCTATAAGGGGGAGGGCTGTAACAACCCTAACAAATCAAAGTGCATTTCATGTCATCGAGTGCATTTGGGAAAAATATTTAATTTTGTTAAGAAATACGCATAAAATATCAATTTAACTTAAGATTAACTTAAGATCTTAAAAGAAGAAATTAAATAAAAGCAAATTATGGTGTTTAACATTTTCTGTTGATTAAACATAAAAACAAAAGATTTATGAAGCTGCTATGAAATTATTTTATTTTGTAAAAATGTCTACAAGAAATAATGAAAGCTTCTCTTTTGAATTTAAACTTGAATTTTTAATGCAAAATTTATTTGGAAATTGAACTTTGGCCAATAAGGAAAAAGATGTAAAATGTTTTCATTTACAACCCTGAATTTTCTGGAATTTTTTCGAGCTTAGAAAATATGCTTTTCAATTAAATAAGATTAGGAGGGTGTTTTCGCAAAAATAGCAAAACAGGCCGGATGCCAATCTCTTCTTCCTCTCGCTCTCCGAACCGACTCTCGCGCCGCCTCTCCACCGCCGTGCCGGCAACTCGGGTCGCGCGCCTCTCGCTCCCGGCGCCACGCAGCTGGTTCCGCCACCTCAACCCTCTGTCCGATGGGGATAAAGACCGAGCCGTGCGCGTCTCTCTCTCTTTCTCTCACAACTCGCACCCAAAGCACTACCGCCCGTCCGCCCCTCCTACTCTCCGCCGTCCGGCCGCCTCCGGCCGTCCTCGCATGACCCACCACCCCCAAAAGATGCGCGTCCATCCGCCGAACCTCCGAGCGCAAGCCGTTCCCCAAATGATCTCCCGAGCTGGGTGTATTTCAAAGTTTTCCGGACAACCATCACCGCCTATCACCTTGACGCCGCAACGAAATTGGAGCTTCACGGTGAGCCTCAAGTCTTGATTCCTCTTCCATGATGTGTGCCATGCTATGCTACGTCTCCTAGGGCATGTAATTGTTTCATCTCTTCGACGCAGCGGCCGGAAGTACGTTCTTCCCCAAGTGCGACGGTCGGTCCGCCTCGCCTCTACGGTGGACACCTCATTCCGGCCATCTCCACGGTTCCCTAACCCCGTGCCGCTCTTGCTCATCTCTCGTAGCTGCTTGTCAACATTTTTTTCCCCAATTTTTATGCACCACGGCGGTCGCTAGGCCTCGCCGGAGCTGTGCGCGAGCCGTGACTCGCTGCCGGTGTACTTTTCGGCCATCCCCGCCACCGGCCGTGCTCATCCAAAGGGAAGGCCGGGACGGGAGAGCCCATGCTCCGGTGAAGCTCCCGGCCAAGCCGCACGTCTTTTCGTGCTTCGTCCGCGACGAGCGCCGCCGCCGGACCACCCCGCCACCGCCATCGCCGTCGCGCCGCCTCTCCGGTGAGCCATTGGCCGCACGAGGCACACCCACGAGTTCCCCGTGCCGCGCGGTGCACCCCGGTCCCCTGTCGGGCCGTGCGCGACGCGCCGGCGTCCCTCCGGCCACCGCGCCGCCGCCTCCCGGCCATGCGCCGGCGAGGCCACGAGGCGGGCCACACGGCCCGGGATCCCGTGTGGCCATAGCCACAGGAGGATCCAGAACCCTGTGGTCCGCGGTGTGGCACGGAGCGCGGATTTTTAAATTTAAATCCCGGATGGCATTTTCGTAAATAGTCCCGAAATTCATTTAAACTTAGAAAATTCATATCTAGAGTTCTAGACCTCCAAAAATTGCATACTAAATTTTGTTGGACTCCTTGAGACATGTACTATTTTATGGTGCATTTACTTGGCATGTTCAGAAGCAATTTATTTAGGTCAAAATTCTTTTTAGGAGACTTAAGTTAAATGCTTAGTTAATTAATTAATTGCCCCAAATTATGAAGCTTAATTTAATTATTATCTTTAACATGTGCCTAAGGACAAGGAGCAATTTAATTGCTATTTTACCTAGTTTTGCTAGGATTAATGGATTATCTTTCTTGCACATGTGATAATGATTTAAATGCTTCATGGGAGTTGATGAAGGAGATAAATTCACTAATTACCTTAAATCATTTTCACCCCGCTGAACACCAAGTTAATTTATATTCATGAATTACATGTAATTGATGAAATCCGCACGTATTCCATAAAATATTCAAAGTAATGTTTTCATCAAAATTCACACATCACTTTGCATCATGTAGCTGCGGTGGTGAACGTGGTAACCGGCGAGGAGGAGCCGAAGCTGCTGCTACTCGTTGACCCAGCTGCTCGGGATCAAGCTCAAGGCAAGCCCCGGTGCACAACCTTTTAATTTAAGTATTTTATTTTATCACTATGCTTGTAGGTCTGTATTGTGCATTAGGTCTAGAGGAGTTGTGATGAAAAACCCTAGCATGCAGTAGGACCCTATTTATCCTGGTTCGATCACCCTACGCTAGATGCTTGCATAAATAGGGCGATGATCCGTTGAGTGGTACGGAGACCACTCGTAGATAGGACAATCACTTTTGGACACGATGCTAAGTATTGAGAAGAGAATGGAAATTGGAGGCCGGACGGGCAACTAGGTGGAAAGTGAAGGACCGAAAGAGTCTTCAAGGTTGTAGCCCCGTCCGTGCACACAAGGACCGCGTCGTGTCCGGCCCATGTGGATAAGTTTGAACGTACTCGCTTGCATGCTGGTGTTGATGGGCCCGGTGAACCGACGTACCGATGGTTGCTCGTATGTTAGAGAGATACCCTACTCCCTTGGTTACTTGGCAGGAATTTGGGAGGAGAGAAGGGAGCACTCTACTCATGGATGACGTGCTGGGACGGCATCGCGCGCGGGACCCTTCTCGGGGAGCTAGGCCCGACTAACACTACGAGTGCCGGCTGGGAAAGGTTGTCTCATGCGGCTTACGGGAAGCGCGTATGTGACGTGCGATCAGGTTTCTCCTGCAGGATGTAAATCGATTCGAATCGCTGCCCCTCACGAGTAATGAGTACCACTTGTCCCGTCGACCGGAACGTAGTAAGAAGAGGAACATTGATGATGACGATTATGAGTAATTTGCTGTATTGCTTAATTACTTGTTTGGAAACATGTAATGCAGTAGCTTAGTGCAAATTAAATTTATTCTTTCTTGCAACTTAATTAAACTGCTAAAAGATGAAAGTAAGGATTCACTTGTAAGCCAGCTTAGTGCTTCATGTATCCTACCCCCTCGGCCTTTGCATGTCTAGGAGTCGGCTGTAGATGGCCACTTTGACGGGTCGGTCTTGCCGAGCTTTAGTTGCTCAGGGCTTTGCTCTATGTGGTATTCGAGAGGACCCCATGGGACAGGACTTCAACGTCGGCGATGACGTCCGGCAGGATCGGACTCCGGGTGACAGCCACTACACTTGGGAGTGGTGTGGCCCGGATGAATAGAGGAGTTGATGTGCCGGTAAGATGTTCTAGGGCAAGAACATCCGTCTCTGCCGGGTGCCCGTGATGTTTCGCCGAGAGTGCGATTGTATCTTTTCGCTTCCGCTGTTTAATTGTTTTCCAAACTTATTAGCTTATGATGTTCATGAGACTCGATGTACTAAAGTACTTGGGATGAATGTAAGAGTTTTGTACTTATATTCATTGTGCTATGCTTACGTTTGTATGTTGTAATATCGGGTATCACAGCGCGTGATGCCACCCATGATGATCCTGGAGATGGAAACGCCTCTTCGTGAGGTGGGTCTGTCACAGCGTGGTATCGGAGCCGTCTTGGGGATATTACAACACCTTAAGCAGCCTATTTTCGAAAACTAGGACGTTATCGTGTGAGGACGTGCCCGTAAGGACTATATTAGTCGTAACAGTGGTAAAGCTAACCCTGGGTTATGATTGTTTAATTACTCGCATCTACGGCTGTGGCTCAGGTATGTCTGCATTTAAATGAGCGGTCCGTGCCCGCGGACGGAGAATACGGGGCAATGTTGGCTCGTGGCATACCACGGGGCGATCCTTTCTATGGATCGTTACTTGTAGAACTGTGCTTATTTTTATAGTTTCTTTTGAATTTGATGTACTATTTCTGGAATGAATCTTCTGTAGGTACATAACAACGCTAGTAAGTGTGAGTCGATAATTTTAGACTGACTTACGTGATTGAGTGCGGGATGCCACCCCAAAATCGTACACCGTTGAGACGGTATAATTATTTGCTCTTTTCGTGGTAAGGACGTATAGGATGAATAAGGTGCATTCATGATAAAAATGAAATTTTATAACCTCAGAAATTTCAGAAACTCGCTAAGCAAAGAAAATTCATAATTTTCTGCTCAAATCTTGGATTTGAGTAATTTTAAATGTTCTGGAAACCCTAAGAAGTTAACTAATTTTTGGACGTGGTCTTGTGAGGTTTGGATCCAGGTAGAGGGAGTTATGCTCTGCTTTGTCAGAGGCGCTGTATCTGATTTTCAGAACGACAGCCTGGTTGGTTTTAACCATAACTCCCAGCTCGATTGTCGGAATAGGACAAATGAGCACTTTCTGGAAAGCTTGAATCACGAGCTACAACTTTGGTAGTCTGAAGAAAGGCTGGTTTTGAGGTTGCAGGGTTGAAAATCTCAGATTCCTCCCTCTGAACTGGAACTGCCTCAACTCTGTTTTCAGAATCGTATGTTGGTACCGTTTTGACCATATCTTTGTGCTCATGAGTTGGGTACCGGTGATCTTGTACTCGTTGGAAATGTTGAAACATGGGTCACAACTTTTGTATTCATTTGGAGGACCAGTTTCGAACCGATCTGGCCCTTTTTGGTCAGTTCCTACTCGCTGTACAGGTTGCCGTTCAGAATGGACAGTCTGTCGAGTAATGCTCATAACTTTTAGCCCGTTTGGCGGAATGGGGTGATCAAATACTCGATGGAAAGCTGAGATGATAATCTAAATTATTATTAGTATGAGGAAGGACCAATTCTGTCATTTTCTGGGATAAAATGCACAGTTTTGTTGACTGTACGGCGTTGGACCGCCGGAACAGGATTTGATTTAATGGGGAAAAACTTACCGTTCGATAATCGTTACCATTTGTTTGCTCACATGACGCTCTTGGTTAAACATCCGCTTTCAGTGCGTCATGCTTACGTGGTAAAATTGTTTCCTATCCTTCACAGATGCCGTCCGACAGTGAGTCCGACCGCAGTCACGCCGACATCACGTGGTCCGTCGGGGAGGAGGCTTTGACAGAGGCTTCCCCTGGTTTGCTGTGGGCGCTGTTGGAGAGTCTTGGACACACCCAGCCCCTGCTGTACTTCATACAGCGCGTCCGAGTTTCTGGGGTCCTCCTTCACAAGGTGAAGGCGGAGGTTGCTAACCACCCCGACGAGCAGGCATGGTGCACGGAGTACCAAGTGTTCTCCAGGGACACCCACGAGGGCCGAGCTAAGATAGCTCAGCTCATTTTGACGGAGTTTGTGACCTCTCACGAGAGACTCCTTGTCGGGCACCCCCTTTGAGCTGATCCCGACACTCGACTACTTCGACGAGGTAGTCGAGCGACGTCTCGGGAGGATTGCCCGCACGGAGTTGGGTTACCACGGCATTGCTCGCTACGCTCGCGAGGCGTTCCGGATACACCGGGACGCGGACGTGATGGCTTCGCGCCTCCGGGACCGTGTGACCCCGTTGTCCATGGTCTGTCGTGAGCTGAGGGAGCGCATGGACGCTCTCGCACAGGAGAGCTCCGACGCGATCCAGGATCTGCAGAGCAAGACTCGGGAGGCCGCGAGAGTCGGGTACGAGCGTGATGACCTCGCCCGTGGGAGAGATGCCCTGTTGGTTCAACGTAACCTCTTGCTGGAGGAGCGAGACGAGCTCCGGCGGGAGAGGGACGACCGGACCCGAGAGCGCGATGAGGCACGCCAGCAGCTGGCGGGCCGCAACACGCGAGTGGCTCAGCAGGAGCACTATATCCACCACCTCCGGACCAACTTGATGGTCGCCCAGCAGTTGGAGCAGGAGCAGCTCCACGACATTCAGACGTTGGAGCAGCAGGTCGCGCAGTTGCAGCAGCAATTGCAGGCTGCCCTGGCACCACCCCCGCCCCACGACGACGCGTCCGACGTCGACGACCCGTAGGAGTGACCTCCTTCGGCAGGAGGGTGTTAGGAGTAGATTGACTGGCAGCTGGTAGCAGATTATTTTGATGCTCGATAGCTGGACTAAATCGAGTAGTACCCACCTAGTGAGGGGTATTTGGAGGTGTGAGTGTATTGTATGGCTGGTTGACAAGGGATGTATGAACTATGAATGTTATGGAAATTGTGGCATATTTGTGCTAGATTGTGAAATTTTCGTTGCACTTGGTTTCCATACTAAAGCATTCCTTACATACTTATTCCATGATCGCAAGTCTTTTATTGATGTTGGAAATCTTATCTCGTTACGGATGGGTGATGACGTTGAGGTTTTGGACAACGGATGGATGTGGTCCGATTGCTTGTACCGCGGGGGTTTACCCGTGATGCTGTGGCGGGCTATGCAGTCCCTAGGCTACACCGAGCCCCCTACCTACGTAGGGAAGGAGTTTGTGGAGCGAGGGATGATCACTTGTACCATGCACGTGGCTGTGCCGAGCAAGGCGATACCCCCACACCAGGAGCCGTGGATGGTGACCACGACGAGTCTCGTGATTTACAGCGCGTGGGACGCAGCAGCGTTGGAGGCTTTCACCAGGTTTTGTGAGCTTCACACCGCTGACCTTGTAGGGACGCTGTACTTGTACCTACCAGTCAGCGACCCCTACGATAGCCGCTGGAGACGCCGCATGGCAGTGTTGTGTGACCCCACCACACCTCACTACAACCCCATTTTGGCGAACACCGCGTGCTATGCTGACGAGCTATACCGTCAGCACGAGTTTTAGAGCAGAGAGGTAAACATCCTCGTAGGAGCCATGCGAGGGAATGAGGCTAGAGTTGTCCGGAGGGACCAGCAGGTCACCTCACCCACCGCGGAGAACGCAGCACTCCGTGAGCAGCTCCAGCAGCAGCAGACCCTCGTGGCAAATCTGCAGCAGGAGGTGCAGGCTACAGCTCGGGCCCGAGACGAGGCAGCAGCGTCGCGAGACGCAGCCGACGCCCGCTACTTGCGTTTCCTCACCGCGTACGGTCCACGTGGACCAGGACCTCGGGTGACCGTGTTTCTCCGTCGGGGAGAACAGCTTGAGGACCCCGATGACGCGGAGGAGGATTGAGCGGCACATTAGTGCGCGCTGTAGGGAATTGCAGCCGATCTCCCTACTTGTATCTTGTTTTCCCTTTTGTTGTAATCGGAACTTGTTTAGCAGGAACGTGATCGTACTGTGGTGTCAGCGATTATGTTTTAAACTATGGTGCAACCTTGGAACTCTGTTAATGCAGTATGATGTGTGGGATGATGATGTTTCTCATTCTGTAAAATTTCGCATTACTACATTGGTTTTTGCTACTGCTGTTGGCTTAGTTAATTGTGCACTTGGTTACACCTATGTCAAATGTTTATTCTCCTGCGAATCAATTGGATTAACGGATTTCACGATTTTGCTTGACAGAATGGTGAGAACGCGCAACACCAACGATCTCCATGGCGAAGGGCCCAAAAGCTCGGCCCAAGGTGCTGGAAACGAAGCACCACCGCCGCCGCCTGTCCCTAACCCTATGGACATGATGGCCTAGTTTCTCGCGGCCATGCGAGACAACCAGCAGCAGCAGAACGAGTTCTCGCGGGAGCTCCGCCAGCGAGGCACCTGCCGGGGACGGTAACCGCGGGCGCCGGAACCGCGATGCGGCGCCGCGGGAGGCTACGTACCAGGAGTTCCTGGGCACTCAGCCCCCGAGGTACGACGGCTCCGGCGAGCCGATGAGGGCGGAGGACTTCATCCGCCTCACCGAGTCCAAATTCGGACTGCTCCACCGCACCGAAGTGCAGAAGACGCTCTTTGCTGCGCAGCAGCCGGAGGGCGCCGCCCGTGCTTGGTGGGCTACACACCTGGCCACTCGGCCGCCGGCACGCAGACCACCCGGGAGGACTTCAAGAGGATCTTCCGCGCTCACTTCATACCGGCGGGTGTGATGCGCCGGAAGGCTAGGGAGTTCATGGCTCTCACCCGGGGAGGCTGCAGCGTCCACGAGTACACCCAGCAGTTCAATCGGCCGGCGCTTTATGCCCCCGAGCTGGTGGACACGGACCGGAAGTGCAAGGACCGCTTCATGGAGGGACTCGGCGCCGAGTTGCAGGACCGCCTTACCCTCAACATGGCGGGTAGCTTCTCGGAGTTCGTGAACAATGCCATCCTCGCCGAGGAAGGCTACCGCAAGGTCTAGGCGGAGAAGAAGAGATCCGCGAGTGCTACGGGGCCATCCAACCCGCCCTAGGCCAAGTACCGCATGATCTACACCGATCCATCCGGACAGCGCTACCGCTCTCAGCCTATGGTGGCACCGCGTCAATCGACACCCCCACGGAGGCCCCCACCGCAGCGAGAGGCCCCCGCAGCAACAGCAGATGGGACAGCGTGCTCCAGCACCCCGTCCTGCTCGTAACGCCGCAGGGACCCGTCCGTCGCCACCGGAGCCTCTTGCTTTGGTTGTGGCCGCCCAGGACACTTCGTTAGGGATTGCCCCTATCAGCAGCGGGGCAATGCCCCTAACCAGCAACGTGGGAACAACAACCGAGCCCCAGCGAAGATAGGGCGTGTGAACTACACGTCCACGAGAGGAGATTCCGGACGACGCTCCTGTGATGGCTGGTATGTTTTCTGTTCGAGACCATCCCGCTCTTATACTATTTGATTCTGGAGCATCGCATAACTTCATCGGTAGCATGTTTGTGGAGAAGTTTGGGTTATGACGTAGCACGATGAGATCATCGTACTTGATAAAATCAACTAGTGGTCGGATCACCGCTAGAGATGAGGTTAGATGGGCACCGGTCACCCTACGGACTAAGGTATACCCCACAGATTGCATCGTTCTTCCTGGCGGTAATATTGATGTGATTTTGGGCATGATGTGGATGAAATACCACAAGGCAATGTTAGATATAGATGGTTTCACCGTCCGCTTGAATTCCCCATTGCATGGTCGGAACATGCTTCGACCGGCCTATCCCAAGAATTGCACTCCGAGCAGTACACCAAGCTATTGTCGAAGGTCCGGCCGATATTCCAGCTTGTCCGAGAGTTTCCTGATGTGTTTCCTGATGATCTCCCGGGAATGCCTCCGGACAGGGATATTGAGTTCAAGATTGAGTTGCAGCCAGGCACGGCTCCGATCTCAAAGAGACCATATAAAATGGCACCCAAGGAATTAGCCGAATTGAAAGAGCAATTAAAGGAACTATTAGACAAAGGTTACATCAGACCTAGTTCCTCACCTTGGGGATGTCCAGCTCTATTTGTCAAGAAGAAGGACAAATCATTGCGCTTATGTGTAGATTACCGACCTCTCAATGCGGTCACTATCAAGAACAAGTATCCATTGCCTCGCATCGATATATTGTTTGATCGGTTGATGGGAGCTAAGGTATTTTCAAAGATTGATTTGCGCTCGGGTAATCATCGGATCAAGATCCGGGCGAGAAGATGTGCCTAAGACAGCCTTCTCTACACGGTATGGCCCGTATGAGTATTTGGTGATGTCTTTTGGGTTGACAAATGCACCGGCACACTTCATGTATCTTATGAATTTGGTATTCATGCCCGAGCTGGACAAGTTTGTGGTGGTATTTATTGATGACATTCTGGTGTATTCCAAGTCCGAGGAAGAGCATGCCGAACATCTTCACATTGTTCTCCAAAGATTGCGGGACCACCGAGTTGTATGCTAAATTCAGCAAGTGTGAATTCCGGCTTAAGGAAGTTCCGTTCTTGGGTCACATCATTTCGGAGGAGGGCATCTCCGTTGATCCAAGCAAAGTGCGGGACGTACTTAAGTGGGAAGCTCCTAAGTCCGTACCACGTATTCACGGTTTCCTAGGCTTGGCTGGTTATTATCGGAGGTTCATTCCGAACTTCTCCAAAATTGTCAAACCTATGACCGAGCTTCGAAGAAGGAAAAGAAGTTTGAGTGGAGTCGGGCTTGTCGGGAAGCCTTTGAGACTTTGAAGAAATTGTTGACATCTGCCCGGTGCTAGCACAGCCGGACCTTGAGAAGCCCTTTGATGTTTTCTGCGCCGCATCGGGCAAAGGTTTGGGTGGAGTTCTCATGCGAGGAGGGTCGAGTTGTTGCTTATACCTCTCGGCAGCTCCGGAAGCACGAGCAGAATTACCCTACTCATGATCTTGAGTTAGCAGAAGTTGTACTCGCTCCGAAGGTGTGGAGACATTATTTATTGGGCAATCTCGTTCGCATCTACACCGATCACAAGAGCTTGAAGTACATTTTCACTCGGGATGATCTGAACATGAGGCAGCGCCGTTAGTTGGAATTGATTAAGGACTACAAGTTGGAACTGCACTACCACCCCGGGAAAGCTAATGTCGTAGCGGATGCGCTTAGCAGGAAGGCACATTGCAACCTCCTTCGAGGCCACTCAGTCAGCCCGGGATGGGCACTATATCCGAGGTTGTACCCCACGGGTCGCTCTACAACTTGGCATTGATACCCACCTTGCGAGAGGAAGTGGTAGAAGCGCAGAAAGCGGATACTTGCATTGCTCACCTCAAGAGGAGGATAAAAGAGGGAGATAGGCAAGTGGCATGTTTCCGTGAGGACGATGCGGGAGTCGTTTGGTTCAAAGGCCGCATCGTAGTGTCGAAAGTTCCTGAGCTGCGTAAGAAGATATTGGATGAGGCTCACCTAGCCAAGTATGCTATGCATCCTGGCAGCAATAAAATGTACCATGATCTTAGGACGAGATATTGGTGGACCAGGATGAAAAGAGAGATTGCTCGCTACGTCGCCGAGTGTGACACTTGTCGTCGAGTCAAGGCCGATCATTTGAGACCCGCCGGACCGTTGCAACCACTCGGTGTTCCATCTTGGAAGTGGGATGACATCAGCATGGATTTTATTGTTGGCTTGCCTACCACAGTTCGGAAGTTTGATTCTATTTGGGTAATCGTTGATCGCTTGACAATGGTGGCACACTTCATACCGGTGAGGACTTGTTATAGGATACCCAAATATGCTCGGTTGTACATTGAGCGGATCTTGTGTTTGCATGGTGTACCCAGGACAATCATTTCCGATCGAGGAACACAGTTTGTGGGACGTTTCGGGAGCAACTTCATGCCTCCCTAGGAACGAAATTGATTCGAAGCTCAGCTTACCACCCACAAACCGACGGTCAAACGGAAAGAGTGAATCGGATATTGGAAGACATGTTGAGAGCTTATGTTCCGGATCACGACAAGAAATGGGATGAATGCTTACCTTTGGCAGAGTTTGCTTACAACAAAAGCTACCAAGAGAGCATTAAGATGGCACCGTTTGAGGCTCTCTATGGCCGCCGATGCCGTACTCCACTCAGCTAGTCCGAGTCCGGAGAGAGAACCATCTTTGGGCCGGAACTTGTGCAACAAGTCGAGGAGCGAGTATTGGAAATACAAGCAAACCTCAAGGCAGCGAAATCAAGACAAAAGAGCTATGCGGATAAAAGACGCTAACCACTTGAGTTTAAAGTGGGTGACCTTGTATACCTTCGAGTCTCGCCGACTAAGGGTGTACAAAGGTTTGGCGTGAGAGGCAAGCTCTCACCGCGCTACATCGGACCCTACCCCATAGTGGCCGGATGTGGTGTGGTTGCTTACAAGCTTGACCTACCCGACACTCTCGTCGGTGTGCATGACGTCTTCCATGTCTCGCAACCGAAGAAGTGCCTCAAAGCGCCCGTTGATCGAGTGTTGGATGAAGTGGTACCATTGCAGCCCGATCTGACCTATTCCGAGCGGCTAGTCAACATTGTCGATACAAAGGAAAGAGTTACCGAAATGACACTCGGAAATTTTTCAAGGTTCAATGGAGTCACCACTCCGCAAGGGAGGCTACGTGGGAGTCCGAAGATTTTCTTCGCACCCACTACCCGAAATTCCAGCTCCAACCTAGAGGTACGCAAACCACCTCCTCCTTACGTGAACTTAATCTCGGGACGAGATTTCTTTAAGGGGAGGGCTGTGACACTCCGTGTTCTATTTTTGCGAGTTAGCAATTTTAAAACTAATCTCAAGTCTGGATTAACCTACCCAAGAAGTTTCATTGACATGCAAAGTGTTTTGGGCACCAAATGAATTCAAAAACACTTTGGTTTGAACTACAACTCAAATTTCTACAACACAAATATGGTCAACCAAACATATATGTTGTAGGGCATGTCAAACGAAAAATCTAGGACAAAACCCCATTGGATTTCATCAAGGTTTGATACCCCAAATAAATCGGACAAACTTAGCATTTAAGCCTTTCCTCTGAATTTTCGGATTTAATCTAAAAAGGATTTTTGAGTAAACTCTTCGTGCATGTCACTTTCTAGAGTTATACTTATCCACAAAATTCTCTCCTTTAATTTTTGAACTAGGGAAGGCCTTGCTTTTGATTTTTCAAAACCGGATCAGACCACGGTTGGAAATTGGGGAAAAAAAGATGCTTGAGGGGAATATGCCGTGGGCCCCGCTCGTCGGCGAGCCGGGGCCGCGCCCGCGCTCGACCGGCGCCGTACGCCGGCGCCGCGTGGCGGCCGCCCTCCGGCCCGACCCCAGCTGGTCGGGGGACAAAGGGAGACTCCCCGGTCGAAACCCCCTCTCTCTCCATTCTCTCTCTCTCCCGAGCTTCCCACCCGAGCCGCCATTGCCGCCCGAGCTCGAAGCTCGACGCCCGGCCGCCCTACTTCCTCCCGAGCCAAACCCCTCCGCCCCAAGCACCGTCCCACCCTCACCCTGCTCCACCCCAAGAACCCCCAAAAATGGCGGACTAAACCCGACGAATTTTGAAGAATTCCGCGAAGAGCTCCACCCCGGCCGTCACCGTCGTCGCGGTCAAATACTTCCTCTCCGGTGAGATTTTCCCTCCCGTTCTTGCTCCGGTGCGTGCGCAAGGTGTTGAGGCTTGTTCCCAAACCCTAACCCCTCCATGTCACCTCACTAGATCGCCGGAATCTTCGTTCTCCCCCACCGCGAAACTCCGGCCGTCGCCACCTCCACGCCGTGCGCCGTCTCCGGCCGTGCTCATCCAAAGGGAAGGCCGGGACGGGAGAGCCCATGCTCCGGTGAAGCTCCCGGCCAAGCCACACGTCTTTTCGTGCTTCGTCCGCGACGAGCGCCGCCGCCGGACCACCCCGCCATCGCCGTCGCCGTCGCGCCGCCTCTCCGGTGAGCCATTGGCCGCACGAGGCACACCCACGAGTTCCCCGTGCCGCGCGGTGCACCCCGGTCCCCTGCCGGGCCGTGCGCGACGCGCCGGCGTCCCTCCGGCCACCGCGCCGCCGCCTCCCGACCATCCGCCGGCGAGGCCACGGGGCGGGCCACACGGCCTGGGATCCCATGTGGCCATAGCCACACGAGGATCCAGAACCCCGTGGTCCGCGGTGTGGCATAGAGCGTGGATTTTTAAATTTAAATCCCGGATGGCATTTTCGTAAATAGTCTCGAAATTCATTTAAACTTAGAAAATTCATATCTAGAGTTCTAGACCTCCAAAAATTGCAAACTAAATTTTGTTGGACTCCTTGAGACATGTACTATTTTATGGTGCATTTAGTTGGCATGTTCAGAAGCAATTTATTTAGGTCAAAATTCTTTTTAGGAGACTTAAGTTAAATGCTTAGTTAATTAATATTTAGGTCAAAATTCTTTTTAGGAGACTTAAGTTAAATGCTTAGTTAATTAATTAATTGCCCCAAATTATGAAGCTTAATTTAATTATTATCTTTAACATGTGCCTAAGGACCAGGAGCAATTTAATTGCTATTTTACCTAGTTTTGCTAGGATTAATGGATTATCTTTCTTGCACATGTGATAATGATTTAAATGCTTCATGGGAGTTGATGAAGGAGATAAATTCACTAATTACCTTAAATCATTTTCACCCCGCTGAACACCAAGTTAATTTATATTCATGAATTACATGTAATTGATGAAATCCGCATGTATTCCGTAAAATATTCAAAGTAATGTTTTCATCAAAATTCACACATCACTTTGCATCATGTAGCTGCGGTGGTGAACGTGGTAACCGGCGAGGAGGAGCCGAAGCTGCTGCTATCGTTGACCCAGCTGCTCGGGGTCAAGCTCAAGGCAAGCCCCGGTGCACAATCTTTTAATTTAAGTATTTTATTTTATCACTATGCTTGTAGGTCTCGTATTGTGCATTAGGTCTAGAGGAGTTGTGATGAAAAACCCTAGCATGCAGTAGGACCCTATTTATCCTGGTTCGATCACCCTACGCTAGATGCTTGCATAAATAGGGCGATGATCCGTCGAGTGGTACGGAGACCACTCGTAGATAGGACAATCACTTTTGGACACGATGCTAAGTATTGAGAAGAGAATGGAAATTGGAGGCCGGACGGGCAACTAGGTGGAAAGTGAAGGACTGAAAGAGTCTTCAAGGTTGTAGCCCCGTCCGTGCACACAAGGACCGCGTCGTGTCCGGCCCATCCGGATAAGTTTGAACGTATCGCTTGCATGCTGGTGTTGATGGGCCCGGTGAACCGACGTACCGATGGTTGCTGTATGTTAGAGAGATACCCTACTCCCTTGGTTACTTGGCAGGAATTTGGGAGGAGAGAAGGGAGCACTCTACTCACGGATGACGTCTAGGACGGCATCGCGTGGGGGACCCTTCTCGGGGAGCTAGGCCCGACTAACACTACGAGTGCCGGCTGGGAAAGGTTGTCTCATACGGCTTCGGGAAGCGCGTATGTGATGTGCGATCAGGTTTCTCCTGCAGGATGTAAATCGATTCGAATCGCTGCCCCTCACGATGAACGAGTACCACTTGTCCCGTCGACCGGAACGTAGTAAGAAGAGGAACATTGATGATGACGATTATGAGTAATTTGCTGTATTGCTTAATTACTTGTTTGGAAATATGTAATGCAGTCGCTTAGTGCAAATTAAATGTAACAACCCTAAAGAATAAACATGCATTTCATGTCATTTATCATCATGCTATCATGAGCATCCGTGAAATTATTTACTTTTGTGTTAAGAAGATGCACATAAAATAGCAAATTAGCTAAAGAATAAAGGAAGTGTTAAAAAGAAATAAAATGAGAAGAAAATTCAAGTTAATATTTTCTATTGCTTAATTATATCAAATAAAGATTTTTGAAAAGGTCCTGAAAAGATTTTGATTTATGAAAATATTTACAAGAAATAAACAAAGTCTCTTTTATTAATTTAGCTATGAATTTTTAATCCGAAAATGATTTGGAGTTTTACCCGGGACTTAATAGGAAATATGCCTAAAATCTTCTCAATTACACCCCTGAATTTTCGTAGAATTTTTGGAGCACCGAAACCTTCTTTTTAATTACGTGGAAGTCCGGGGGGTTTGCAAAATTGCCGGGATCGGCCCGGCGGCTAGCCTCTTCTCCTTTCTCTCCCTCTCCCGCGTCTCACCGCCGCCCGCGGCCGAACCGCCTCCGGCCGGGGCTGCCACGCCTCGCGCCACGCAGCTGCTTGCGCATCCGCTCGGCTGCTTGCCGCACCGCCTCCCGGGCCCCCCCCGCGGCCGAGCTCACCTCTCCACTTTTCCCTCCCGCCATTGCCGCTCTTCACCGGAGCTCGGAGCCAGCTCGCCTCGGCCACTCCCCGTCCACCCCACGGCCGTCGGAGGCTCCGCCAGGAACTCGCGAAGCTCCACGACCCTTGCAATCGACTTGAGGACCGTCACTCCGTCGAGACGAGCTCGTTTTCTCCACGGCGTTTCACCTGTCGTTCCTCCGCCGTGCTCGGAATTGGAGCTCTCCGGTGAGCCATCGTCCTCCATTCTTTCACCAAGTGGTGCGCAATCCATTTCTTTAGCTTCGCAGCGCTTGCTCATCTAGTTTCCGTTGCGGGTCGTCGTGAAATTCCTCATCTTCTCCGCGTCCGGCCACCGCCACCGCCGCCACTCACGGTGAGCTCCCTCTCCGGCTGTGCTCATGTTCCTAGAGATCCCCGTCGAGCTTGCTCTTAGTGCGTAGAAGCTCCCGCAGCTTTTTCCCCTAATTTTTGAGCTCTCGGGTGAGCTCCCCGTCATGCCGGACCGCCGCGAAGCTTCGGTCCTCGCCGCCGGCGTGGCTAGGGCCGAGCTCATGCTAGTTTCTCTCCACCCGAGTATTCGCCATGTTGTGTAGAGTATATAGGAGCTTCCGCGACGAGCTTTAGAGCACTCCCGGCCGTCTCCGGCGACCGCGCCGCCGCTGGCCTGCCGCCGCGGTGGTGCCACGACGCCGGCCACACGCGGGTGGGATCGCGTGTGGCCACGGCGGATCGGGTGTGGCCAACCCCGTGGCCCTCCGTGTGGCACAAAATCGTTTTTAAATTTCCAAAATTCGTAGAAAATTCGTTAAAATTCGGAAAAATGCCAAACCAACTTTGTTAGACTCGGAAAAATGAGATCTATTTATCTGTGAAATAAAATATTTATTTTGAGTAAATTTATTTTATAATTAGTAATTAGTCACTTTCTTTGATTAGAGAAAGTCTATTATTTTATGTAAATAAAATGTTTAATTATGAAAAATAATTTTATTTAATAAAGGAGATACTGCAGACTGAAATTGATGACGAAATTTATTTTCCAAATTTAAACTTAAACTATATTATTTTATGTGATCACAATCTATTAACCTTTAATCACTTAAAGTAATTATTTATTTATTGCCTAATAAATTAGAATAATTTGTTAATTATTAAACTTAAGTAATTAGTGAATTTAATTAAGTAATTAAGGAACCAAGATTGATTAATAATGATCTTGATTAAACATTTATTAATCAACATAATTAAATGTTAATTAATGCTTAATGAACATACTTATCCCTAATTTGCTAATTAACTAAGGTGATCAAGCATTAATCATTAAATATTATTTATGGGACTTAATTAATGAATCCTTGCATACTTTCATCATGAGAATTCATGCATACATGATTGTGATTCGCGACGCATTGCTCGGTCGACTAGGTTCGAAGTGATCGAGGTTCCACCCGAGGGCGAACCGAAGTCGGGAATCTCGACGTCGACCCAACCGCCGAGGAAGCTAACTTCGAACGGACTCAAGGCAAGCCCCGGTGCATCCCACCTATGTTTTTAAATATTTTATTTTATCACATAGTACGGTTATGTTTGTGCATTAGGTGTTAGGGAATGAATGACACCCTAGATGCATTATGGTAGGTTTCCGTTTGTTTATCCTATACTCGGTACAGGTAGCTCAATAGAGGCTAAGCTTATTTCATAGTGGCAACGGTAGATGGTTAGGGCACTTAAAGCATGGAGGCTTTAAGAGTTTTGTGTTGACACTAAAGATGATGAGAGTGTTAATGAAGTTGAGACCGGACGGGCCCCGTAGGAGAAAGGGCAAGACGGAGATGAGGTCTTGCAAGATGGTAGCCCCGTCCGTGTCGGTCAAGGACCGTACCGTTGTCGGCTTAGTTGAACAAGTTTGAACGTACCGCACTACATGCTGGTATCATGGGCCCAGCAAGCTGATGTACCCTATCGCCCCGAGAGATGTAGCGTAGCCAACTCTGTTTTGCCGACGGTTAGTGAGAGGATAGTCTCACGGGACGGAGATGGGTCGACCACGAGGGAAGTCGTGGCTTCGCCATACTCCCGGGGAGTTGGAAATGGCTAGTCTGCTGTCAGGTGCTAGCGGGAAAGGTTGTCGTATATGATCGGTGTGATGCGTATACGTCGTGTGGTCGGGTTTTGCCGACTGGTATAAATCGATTCGAATCGCTGTCCCTCGCAGTAATGAGTACCGCTTGTTTAGCTCGTCACATCGTAGTAAAATTTATGGAAGATGAAGACAAGAGATGGAAGGACTAAGATCTATTTTATCTTGATTGAGAACTTGGTTGAAATAGTGATAGGTTGCAAACACCAAGACTAATGAAATTAACCCGAGCTAAAATACCGAAAGTAAGGACTCACCCTTTAATGCTGTTTTTCGCAAAGGAGTAAACCCCACAGCCGGAAAGCCTTTTCATCCTAGGCGTCGGCCTTAGCGTGCCATGTTGACGGGTCAATCTTGCTGAGTATTAGAATACTCGGGGTTTGTTCATTACCTTTCAGGGAACGAGTCGTACTATCACGACTTGTATGGCAGCTTCCCGAAGAGGAGCAATGTCCGGAGGGAGGTTCCCTTCGGTGGGAATGAATCCCCACGCCGTGAAGAGAGAGGACCGTGGTGTACGAAGGGCTCGGTGCATCACGTTGTTTCGTTTGTAGTCTTGTGAGTTGTACAATAGAACAAGCTTCGCTGAGTACTCGTAGGATGTTAAACTTCAATAATGTTATATCTTCCGCTGCACAAATGTTTGTATTTCAAAAACCTGGTTGTATTATACCATGATGTATATATTCGGGCTTGTATGAGATGATGTTTTTGTTGTAACTCGCTTCGTCGAGTGTCCCTCTCGTACCAATTCCCGGGTGTCCCGGAGGGGATGTCGCATTAAATTTATTCTTTCTTGCAACTTAATTAAACTACTAAAAGATGAAAGTAAGGATTCACTTGTAGGCCAGCTTAGTGCTTCATGTATCCTACCCCCTGGCCTTTGCATGTCTAGGAGTCGGCTGTAGATGGCCACTTTGACGGGTCGATCTTGCTGAGATTTAGTTGCTCGGGGCTTTGCTCTATGTGGTTTTTAGAGGACCCCATGGGACAGAACTTCAACATCGGCGATGACGTCCGGCAGGATCGGACTCCGGTGACGGCCACTACACTTGGGAGTGGTGCAGCCCGGATGAATAGAGGAGTTGACGTGCCGGTAAGATGTTCTAGGGCAAGAACATCTGTCTCTGCCGGGTGCCCGTGATGTTTCGCCGAGAGTGCGATTGTATCTTTTCGCTTCCGCTGTTTAATTGTTTTCCAAACTTATTAGCTTCGATGCTCATGAGACTCCGATGTACTAAAGTACTTGGGATGAATGTAAGAGTTTTGTACTTATATTCATTGTGCTATGCTTATGTTTGTATGTTGTAATATCGGGTATCACAGACGCGTGATGCCACCCATGATGATCCCGGAGATGGAAACGCCTCTTCGTGAGGTGGGTCCGCCACAACTTACATTTCAAAAATGTCAACGCCCGCCTGATTTCCCGACCTTTTTCCTCCGAATTGACATGATTTGCCAATTCAGTATTGTGTACCTCACAAGCATATGTGGTCCTGATGTCAGCCAAGAACGACGGAACCCCGTTGGGCCCGGCATTTTCAACTTTAAATACCGGTAATTTGGGATTGCCATAAACTTGGCGAGGGCCGATCTTCCCAATATGGCATCAATATCAGCCACCCGAAAGATGATCTTCTCTCTCCTATAATTCTCCTTTGTCCCGAAAGTAACTGGCGAGTAATGATGAGGACATCACACCATCGGATATAACCAACACTCCTCCAATACACATACATAATTCAACAACGAAACCTAGAGCAAGACAATTGAATTTATGGGTGAGCATGCTCCTAATGATCTTTTTATTTATTTTTGAGAATATATTACTACATAATGAGTTAATTATTGTTACGAACCATGGAGGTGATGATAATATGGTTAAGGAGGAGGTTGGACGCGTGGAGGGCCAGCAAGGGCGACCATGTCATGTCGGAGGCCCAAACAAAGTCGACTTCGATTCTAGTTCGGAGTCCGGAAACATCCTGCACCAAATAAACGGACGCCCTGGTCGCATACGAAGTCCATTTGGGACGTTCTTTATATGGATGGAAAGATAATTTTATAACCTTCCCAATGGCACTGGTCTCATATCCAAATTCGTCCTGAGTGGAAGGGAATTGCCGAAATAAGAAGACGTCCAGAAGCTGTCCCGGTGTTGCACCACCGTCTTTCGGCCTTTGGGCCGTGTATTTTGTTGAGCCCACTTAGGGCTGCGTCTAGGGGAGGATGGACGACCCTAGGGACCTCATAAGCAGCCGCCGCCCCTTCCTAAGGGTTTGGGTTTTGCTTAGATTATTCTGCCTAGACAGTTTCGCCGTTCATCGATTTGTGAGACCCCAACTCGTGAGATTAATCATACATTTGCACATTTGGTTGCGTTCTTTCTTGTTCTTGCTTGTGTTCTTGATTCGCAGGTAGGGATTAGCCTTCTTGGTGAGATCAACCGTGCAACGCCGGTTGATAACCGTAGAGGATGTGGTGCTGCGATTGCAGGGTTCAGACGTGTTGTTCAGGAGCCGGATTGACGTGTATCACATCTTCGCCAAATCAAGAGTTATCTGAACCTTTCGGAAGATCGGGACCCTAGTCCACATCAATTGGTAATTAGAGCTTCAGGTGCACCGTCAGGTTCCCCCTATCCTCGTTATTTTGTTTCATCCTAAACTCCAGAATTTTTCCCTACAAAAATAGTTATTCGCCGTGTATCTGCTGTCCTATATCACCTTTGTGCCTCGCAATTTTCAGTTTGGTTTGCGTTTTTGAATTCTAGTCCTTCGAAAGTTTCTGGATGTCTTCTTATTTCGGAAATTCCCATCGACTCGAGACGAATTTGGATATGAGACCAGTTCCAATGGAAAGGTTATCAAATTATCTTTCCGTGCATATAAAGAACGTCCCAAACGGACTTCGTATGCGACCGGGACGTCCGTTTTTGTGAAGGCTGTTTCTGGACTCCGAAACAGACTCGAAGTCGACTTTGTTTGGGCCTCCAACTTGACATGGACGTCCTTGCTGGCCCTCCACGCCTCCAACCTCCTCCTTAACCATATTATCATCATCTCCATGGTTCCTAGCAATAATTAACTCATTAGGTAGTAATATATTCTCAAATATAAATAAAGAGATTATTACGAACATGCTCACACGTAAATTCAATTGTCGTGCTCTAGTTTTTGTTCTTGAATTATGTATATGTATTGGAGGAGTGTTGGTTATATCCGAGGGTGTAATGTCCTCATCAGCCTATAGATGGATGCGAGACAGCTTATGGCCGAAAGGAACTAGTTGAGGTCGGAGGTGGAAGATCTCACCGATCGGCTCACCGACGTCTCCGACGACTTCTACCTAGCCAAGGATGAGAACAAGCACCTGACTGCCCGTATCACCGAGTTGGAGAAGGAGAACACTGCTCCGACTGCACGTCTCAAGGAAGTGCAGGATGATCTCCTTTTAGCGACAACTTGCGCGTTGTCGCGGACCGGGCGAAGGACCGAGCCGAGCAGGAGAAAGTGGAACATGAGCAGATGGCCACTTTCTATGATGAGGAACGGATTGAGACGCTAAATGAGTTGGATGCAGCTCAAAAGGCTATTGCTCGGAAGGACGAGACCATTCACTCTTAGCAGGCTACCATACGGTTCCTCCACGGACAGCTCGAGACCGCGCAGACCAACATGAACAAGTTATTCACGGAGATAGGAAATCTCCAGCACCGGTTAGCAGAGCTACAGCAGCACCACCGGGCGTTGCTGGCAGCCCACCGGAACTTGCTGCAGTACACCACCACCGGAGAACAACGGAAATGATGCCGCTAGCGATGCTTCCGACGTCAACAATCCGGATGAGAATTCGGATACCGACAACGACGCCTAGGCTTATGGATAGCTCTAAGAAGAACTAGTAAAAATTAAGGGTAGTGTACTAAGAACTAAACCTAGTGGTTTGTACGTACGTCGAACGTCGTGGTCATTGTGTTTTGTGTAGATATGACAGCATAGGAGGTAAGGATAAATAGCTAGTAGTGGAGAAATCAAGGATGTGTAACCCGCGCTTTTGTGTACAAATGGGTTACAATCGAAATATATGAACCACTAAGTTTATGTTTAATAAACCTATGCTTTTATCAAGTCATTTCGGCTCCCCATGAATTTTTCCCTCCTATGATTGCAATCTGAAATTTCAAGTTCATATCATGTCCTTTAATTATTATTATTGTATATGGCTCTGAAAATTCTAAGGCTAATGGCACAATTAAATTGTGTGACAGATGGTGAACACTCGTCGCACGGTGGATCCTTCAGGAGAGGGCGCTTCGTCGCAGCCACCTCCTCCACCGCCCTTGACTGCTGTGGAGTAACTCGTTCATAATCAGAACGAGATGTTTCGATTGTTCCCGGCAAGCCGAATAACAATGCCCAGGCAACAGCTCCTCCACCGCAGCCCCGTCCCACTTCTTATGGGGATTTCTGGGCGACCCAAACGCCATCTTTCTCGGAAGCAAAGGACCCCCGGAGGCAGATAATTTTCTGCGTATTGTGGAGTCCAAATTTGCTCTCTTGAACTGCACCGAGCGTCAGAAGACTCTATTTGCAGCACAGCAGCTCCGTGGGTCGGATAGTGCGTGGTGGGCAAACTACACCTCTGCACCCCCGCGGATCATCGGGTGCTATGGCCGGAATTTTCGACAGCCTTCCATGCACACCACATTCCTCGAAGGTGTCATGAGGAGAAAGCTTCAGGAATTTGTTGACCTGAAGCAAGGTTCTAGCACTGTGCAAGATTACGCTCAGAAATTCAGCTACCTTGCTCAGTATGCTTCTTATCACGCCGACACCGATGAAAAGAAGCGTAAGTGCTTCCGTAAGGGCCTAAATCCGAAGCTGCAGGACCGTCTCTCTCTCTTGAATGGCACATTCAATGAACTGGTTAGTGCTGCCATTATCCAAGAGGACGCTATTCGCGTCAACCAGGAGGACAAAAGAGGAAGCGCACCGCCGGAAGTTCATCCGGTGCGCCATCTCACAAGTTCAAGCTTGCAGTGACTAGCCCCAACGGTCAGAAATTTCGTGTCCTGGTGCCTCCAATGGGTGGGCAACGCACTACATTCCAGCAGCCCTAGCGCCCCAAAATTTATATCAGCACCGTAGTCACCAACATTCCTCGCAGCAGCACAACCAAAATGCCGGACCATCCCCGCAACAGCCGTTCTTTAATTGCGGCGGTGTTGGTCATTTCATCGGGAGTGCCCACATCCTCGCCGCAACAACGGCAACAATGGTGGAAATAATCACAATCAGCAAAACTGCGGTAGCAATGGCAATAATAATAACCGAGGCAACAACAACAACAACCACAATAAAACCCCCACCAAGAATGGCCGTTGGAATTTTACCACGGTCAAAGATGTGCAAGTCGGAGAACCAGTCCTCTCGGGTATGTTTTCCATCGCTGAACATCCCACTTTCGTTCTTTTTTATTCCGACGCCACACATGATTTTATTAGCCAAGCATGTGTGGATAAATTGCATCTTTCATCTACCATCTTGCAAACTCCATACACTATCACATCGAGAAGTAAGAAATGTCCCTCTTGAACTTGCCGGAAATACATACCTCTCGCCACTCATTATTTTAGGATGTCTAGGAATAGATGTCATACTAGGAATGAGGTGGATGAAATTACATAAGGCTGTCCTACACATAGATACTCGGGAAGTACATTTAAATTCACCTCTATACGGCCCATCGGTTCTATCTTTGCCGTGTCCAAAAATTTCTAGAACCCAAATTCTGCACCTCGAGGCAAGGAAATTAGAGGACATACCGGTAGTGTGTGAATTTCCCGATGTATTTCCGGATGATTTGCCGGGCATGCCACCTGATCGGGAAGTCAAATTTAAAATTGAACTTCAATCCGGTACCGCACCGATATCTAGAAGACCCTATAAAATGGTTCCAAATGAATTAGCCTAATTTAAAGAGCAACTTAATGACCTTATGGACAAGGGGTATATTCGCCCAAGTGCTTCATCTTGGGGCTGCCCCGCTCTATTTGTGAGAAAGAAAGACAAGTCATTAAGGTTGTGCGTCGATTATCAGCCATTCAATGTGGTAACCATCAAGAACAAATATCCCCTCCCATGAATTGATATGTTGTTCGATCAATTAGTTGGTGCGAGGGTATTTTCAAAAATTGATCTTCGCTCGGGCTATCACCAAATTAAAATTCGGCCAGAGGATATTACTAAAACCGCTTGCTCTACGAGATATGGACTTTTTTAATATCTTGTAATGTCTTTCGGATCGACAAATACCCCGGCCTACTTTATGTACCTCATGAACTCGGTATTCATGCCGGAGTTGGACCTGTTCCTTGTGGTATTCATCGATGATATCCTCATTTATTCCTAGTTGGAGGAAGAACATGCTGAACTCCTCCGCATTGTGCTTCAACGACTACGAGATCATCAACTTTATGCCAAATTCAGCAAGTGTGAATTTTGGTTGGATCAAGTTCCATTCTTGGGTCATATTATTTCAGCAGAAGGAATTTCCGTTGACCCTAGTAAAGTTGATGAAGTGCTGAATTGGAAGACTCCTAGAACCATCAAGCACATCGGTAGTTTTCTTGGACTTGCTCGGATATTATCGGAAATTTATTCCAAATTTTTCTATCTTCTCCAAGCCCATGATAAAATTGTTGGAGAAGGATTCTACCTTTAAATGGAGCTACGAGTGTGAAAATGCTTTCCAAACCTTGAAGAAGCATTTAACCACCGCTCTAGTTTTAGCTCAACCCGACATCGACAAGCCGTTCGACGTATATTGTAATGCGTCCGACATAGGATTCGGTTGTGTTCTTATAGAAGAAGGCCGAGTTATTGCTTATGCATCACGTCAGCTCCGCAAACATGAAAAACATTATCCTACTCATGATCTTGAGTTAGCATCGGTAGTTCTTGCTCTCAAGACTTGGAGGCATTATCTCCTAGGGAATCTTGTGCACCTCTACACCGATCACAAAAGTCTCGAATATATTTTCACCCAGCAAGAATTAAATATGAGGCAAAGAAGATGGTTGGAATTAATAAAAGATTATGAATTGGAAATTCATTACCATCCCGGAAAGGCTAATGTAGTTGCTGATGCATTAAGCCACAAGCACCAATGCAACCAATTAGAAATATGCTCTATGGAAAATGTCGGCAAATCATCGGCAAATCTGAAAATGAAATTCATCCGTGCCTTCATATTCTTCCTTATGGTGCCATGCACAATTTTGCTCTTGTTCCTACTCTTCAAGAATAAATTATTGAAGCCCAGAAAAAGGATGAGGGTATGGAACACATCCGACAAAACTTGGGTAAGGAAAAGACTAAATGTTTTCGTCAAGATGAGAATGGAGTTCTATGGGTTAACAACCGTCTCGTTGTTCCAAGAGATATGGAACCACGGAAGAAAATTCTTGATGAAGCACATTTATCTAAATATTCCATACACCCCGGTAGTAATAAAATGTACCGTGGGTTGAGAGAAAAATTTTGGTGGACTCGCATGAAGCGAGAAGTGGCTCGTTATGTTGCCGAGTGCGACACTTGCCAACGAGTTAAGGCCGATCATCTGAAGAAAGCAGGCCTATTGCATTCATTAAAAATTCTCGCTTGGAAATGGGAAGACGTAGCCATGGATTTTGTTGTTGGATTACCTCTCACATCCAAGAAACATGATTCCATATGGATAATCATCGATAGATCGATGAAATCAGCACACTTCATTCCAAGTACATACCACCTACGGTGCTAAGAAGTATGCTGAATTATATATTGCCCATGTGCTTTGTTTGCACGGTGTGCCAAAGACTATTATCTCGGATCGAGGTCCACAATTTGTCTCTCGATTTTGGGAACAATTGCATGCTAGTCTTGGTACTACTTTAATCCGGAGCTCGCATATCACCCGAAACCGATGGACAATCGGAAAGATTAATTCAATATTTGGAAGATATGTTGAGAGCGTGTGCTTTAACACAAAAGGGAAATTGGGATGATCGAGTTACCTTTCATTGAATTTTCCTACAACAATAGTTATCAAGAAAGCTCGGAGTTACTCCTTTTGAGGTGTTATACGGACATTCTTGCCGTACGCGGTTAAATTGGTCCGAGTCGGGCGAAAGAACAATATTTGGTCCGGATCTTGTTGAGCAAGCCGAGGAAAAAGTGCGAAAAATACAAGCCAATATGAAAGCTGCTCAATCCTGCCAAATAAGTTATGCAAATAAAAGGAGACGCCCGCTGGAATTTGAGGTCAACGATCATGTCTACCTTCGTGTCTCTCCAAATAAGGCTGTGTCACGCTTCGGAATAAAAGAAAAACTTGCTCCACGTTATATTGGACCGTATCCGATTGTGGAGAAGCTTAGCCCCGTGGCATACCGTTTGCAATTGCTGGAAAATTTGGAACGTGTGCACAATGTGTTTCACATATCTCAACTCCGAGAAATGTCTAAAACCCCCATCGATGTTATCATCTCCGACACCGAGCAATTGCAAGAGGATCTTTCTTATCCGGAAACTCCCGTCCGGATTCTCGATCAAAAGGATCGTGTTACTCGCAATCGCACTATCACCTTCTATAAAGTGCAATGGAGTAACCACACCGAGGATGAAGCCACTTGAGAAGAAGAGGAATTTCCGAACACTCATTTTCCCGAGTTCCTTGCTTCACAATTGAGGTAACGCCGCACACCCCCTAAACCACTATTTCACCGATTTTAGTCTCGGGACGAGATTTCTTTAAGGGCGGAGGGTTGTGACACCCCGTGTCACAAATAGGCGATCACACTGTACTAATTGACGATTTGCATGTGCAAAATATCAATCTGGTCTAATTCCACATCAAATAACAAATTAGGGTGTATTAAGGTTTTTGATGACCAAAACCCCGCCTATCAGAATCCTCATGATTTTGCATGTTGGTGCCCACATATTTTTGCATATTCTGGTAGTACACATTAAACCATGAATTTAGAACATTTTTCCCAAATTTTTAGGGTGGCACATTTTCCTAGAAAATTCAAACTGAGTTTGAAAGCAGCAATCTGTTCAAGAATTTTTGTAAATTTTTGCAAACAGAATTTGAACTTTTTCCTATAACAAAAGTTGCTCATCACAGCTCACTGAATACCCGCAAATTTTGGTTTGCAAAAATATCAAAAGGATTAAATTCTGGGGGACAAATCAGAACCAATAGAGCAGTGGCAAAATCGTAAATAGGAGAGAACCTTCGGGATCAGCAATGGCACGGTGGCTAGGGCCACCGGCCATAGGCCGCTCGCCGCCGGTGCCCATGCCGGTTAGACGCCGCGCCGTCCCGGCTCCCTGTGCACTCCCCACGCGTCATGGATCAAGCAATTGCGTCACCCCACGCGTTCTTCCCGGCCATCGATGGCATTTGGCAATTTCTACCATGGCCGCCGCCCCTAGGTTTCCTAGTGCGCCGCCCCTCTTCAGCTGCAGCTCCCCCATTCGTGCGCACGCGCTCCACATTCCCTCACGCAGCTCCAGCTCTCCTCTCCAGATCTGCCTCCTCCGCTAAGCCCCTCAATTTGACCAAAAAATCGAAATCGAGCTCCCGGGTGCTCTTCTTCTCCAACGAGCTCGATTGAAGTCGCTCGGGTGAGCTAACGAGCTAGCGAGTTGTCCGAGCGGTGGCCAAGCTCCCTACTAATCCCCTCCCTTCTTCCCGAGGTTGAGCTGCGCACGGGTGGAGCCGAAACCGCTTCCTCCCCGCCGCCGTTCATCGGGACACCGCCACCCCTTCGACGAGCTCTCACTTCAAGGCACCCTCTCACTCCCTCGACCACGTGCCAAGCTTCCCCGTGAGCAGGTGATGCTCTCCGCCCATGTCGCTCCTCATTCCGAGCGATGGTGAGCATGAGCTCCCACGCCGGAGCTCTCCCCGGCCGAGTCGCCGTCGCGTGGCATGCTCTGTTCCCCCTCCCCTCTCACCACCCCCACCATCCGATGCAATGTCTCCAATCACGCACAGGCGGCCAAGCCTGGCCCCCGCAACGTCCTCTAGCCCACCGTCCGATGCACCGTTAACTTCAAGCATTTTAAAAATTTTATAAGTTCGCTTCTAGAGCTCGAATTTGAACGAATAAAGACATTTTGGAAAGCTAGTAACTTGCACTTGAAAATGAACGAAATGAAAATATATGTTTATATGAAAAAAATAAATGTTTGTGCAACCTTAAGTTGCTATCACGGCCACGAAGCTTAACAGGATTGCATTTTAGAAATTGCGTAACTTTCATCTCGAAGCTCCAAAGTACTCGACCGAGCACTCGTTGGAAAGTGTAGAATGTGTACTTTGCCATGGTAGGATAATCCAGGTACTTTCTGTGGAGAAATTAAAAGATCCGAGTACTTTAAATGTTAACCCGATATGGGAACTGAACAACATTGCGTTTTAGAAATTCCATAACCCTTTCTGTACAAATGCAAATGATGCACATGAACACTCATTGGAATCCTTGTAGAATGTCCTTCACATGACCCTGCTCGGTTCACCCAAGTTCTATAGCGAAAAGTTAAGTTTTAAGCTCCTTAAGTAGGCCTCACGTTAAGGCTGAAACAGACTTGAATCAAGGCAAAATTGTAAAACAAACTTAATCAAATTTGAACATACTATTTCATTTGGCATGAATTATCATATCACACATGTTGCTGGTACATTTGAGCATGTCATAATGATTTGGCCAAATTTGCTGGTGGACACCCTTCTTTTGTGGTCTTTGCTAGAGGACACTCCTCAAGTGGGTCTTTGCCAATGGACACTACTCAATTGTGTTAATATGCCAACACACATTTTTAACCATTAGAATATGACTTTTCATGCATGAAGGAGAGAGAAGATTTCACAAATGACCGAAATGACCTTGTAGCTATTTCAACACATGTCACCAGGTAATCCTTTTTTATGTATTATATATATCATAAATATTATTATATATGACAATGTGCCCACGCCTGATTTGAAAGACAATAAAAGACATATATTTAGCAAAATATCCACATATATCAATATCCATCCATGCCATACATCTCAGTTTCTTGTTTGAGATCTGGCCAGCGAGCTCCGGGCCGGCGAGCTTCGCGGGGGCAGCAAACACACGGGCGACGGGCGTAGGCAGCAGCGCTGTTTTTTTTCGTGTTGTTGCGGTCGTTCTAGATGAGACGATGGGATGAGGCGGATGTTTTTTTCCTCCGTGCGTTGGCTGCTAGGGGCATATGGGTCCAAACAATCATTCTCTCCCCACTCTTTTGTAAAAATTATTACTTTAAGACATCAAGTGTGTTTTGGCAAATTGTCACAATTGAATGGTGTCCATTGGCAAAGGTTAGTTTCTGTAGTGTCTTCTAGCAAATATCAAGAATGAAGGGTGTCCACCAGCAAATTTGGCCTAATGATTTTTAGCATTTTTGGTTAAGTGCATTAATGTGTCTTGTATTTACGTCATGGGAAAATTCATGTAAATTTAAATTTGCTTATGGTGCTCAAGCATGAAATGATGAAAATCATCCTAAGAGATGATGTATTAACCTGTCGCATAATGATTACTCATGAAAAGGCATAATACTGGTGTACATTAAGAATTTCTTGTAAATAAAATTATCCTAAGTCATGTCATGTTAATATTATGGTATGTGCACAAATACTATGTTAATACACCGTGGCAGCCACCTAGTCATATGATTATTTCATAGTGTTCATGTCAAGTATTCATTTCTGCCCTACCTTCTTGGTCGCAAATTAAACATGTACATTTATGCTAAGTAGTGTCTATGTCTTCTAATTAGAAGGTTGTCCCCATGACATAACCTACATAATTCATCATCATGATAAATAATCTCACCCATGAGCATGTTTATTTTATGCAAACATTCCATTGAATTTTGTTATTGAGAAAGTTCCATGTGCTAAATATTTATGAATTCGCTCATGCTCACGCATCGCGTTGCATTCATATAGGGACCCCGACCGGAGCTGAAGATCAAGGAGGGCAGCAGATTGAATTGAGTGACATTGAGTGTGCTAACTGCGAACCCAACCAAGGCAAGCCCCGGGGCATAATCCTATTGTCTTTAATTCACTTAAGTCTATGTTATGTACTGTGCATTTACGTTCAGGAGTTGATCGGAACCTAGTTGCATTAAATCCCTGTTGCCGTGGTTTTGGCTAGGTATAAGCCTGATCGTTAGATGCTATGCTTAATAAATTCATCGGTAGCAACACCGAGTGGTTTGGAGGCCACCCGGTCTAGGGAGGTAATTTGGTTACTCTCACATGATTAAATTGGAGACCGTATGGGGAAGTGCATGTGTAGGAATGCGGTGACAAGGTTGGCCCTTGTGCGCCATAGCCCCGTGTGTGTCGGTCAAGGACCGTTTGTTGTGACTCCGCGAGCAAGTATTGAGTTGTGTACCAAATGCATATCTTCGTATGGGAGTTGGTAACCGATATAACTCGAAAGTCGTAGTGTTGGACGGTATCTCCACCCTTTGTGCAAAGCGCTGGTCACGGTGGATGCACGGGTTTGTGAGTAGACGGAGGGTGTGTTAATACTCTTGGACCCGACGCTACTGTGGTTGCATGTGGAATGCACACTCGAAGGGGGACCCGGCTCATATCTATGGTGATCTTATGAATGGTGCCCATACGTGTTCTTATATGATGCGTATGTCGTGCATTTGGGTTTCCCCGCAAGGTGTAAATCGATATATATCGCCGTCCCTCGCGGTGATGAGTACCACTTGTCTCGAGCAGATTGCTTCGTAGTAACAAAGAGAAGATGATGATTAAGCTTGCTGTTTTTATAGGAATAAATTATGTATTGCAACCATGCTTGTTAGAATTGCTCACTAAATTTATGTTCATGCCTCCACCCTTTTAATTTGGCTAAAACATGGAAGATACAAAAATACATAGGTGCTGTTTTCGCAAATTTTAGCAAGCCAAGTCAAGCCCCCTGCATACTAGTGTCGGTTTTTAGAAACCATTTTTGATGGGTAAGCCTTGCGGAGTATATTAGATACTCGGGGTTTGCGTTTAAATTTATTTCAGGAATCCCGCAGCCCGATTACTGTGATTGCTGCAGGAAGTTTGTGTGTCAAGGTGAGGAACCCCAGGAATGAACAGTGGAGTGGGTTCCGTCTTCACCAAACCAAGAGTGAGGCCACGTCGTATGGGTTGGTGTGGTTTCCGAAACAAGTTGTATATATTTATGGTCGAGATGTTTACGCTTCCACACATTATATCTTAAGTAATGTAACCTAAATCGCACTCTTATGGTATTGTATTTTGAATGAAGTTATGTGTTGTAATTTCTATTATTATTTCTAAAATTGGCTACCTACGCACTTAAACATGTTATGTAAACCGTGAATGTATCATTGATGTATTTGCAATGTACGTTCGCTTCGTCGAATGTCTCCCGATAGGATCTTGTTTGACAATCCCTCTTGCTTTGCAAGGTAGGGGTGTCACAATGGTCAAACCAAGGATAGATTGCTTTCAAGGAGAGGAGAACGATAAGGAAATGATATCCTTCAAAATAATCATTCAAGCACCAACGACGTCGAAGACGGCTTTTCATCAAGAAGGGGAGGATGATGAGGACATCACACCATCGGATATAACCAACACTCATCCAATACACATACATAATTCAAGGATAAAACCTAGACCACGACAATTGAATTTACGGGTGAGCTTGTTCCTAATGATCTTTTTATTTATATTTGAGAATATATTATTACATAATGAGTTAATTGTGACATCCCGTGTCACGAATTAGCACTAATGACTTAATTACACTCTAAACACCTCCCAAATGAAACCCTAATGCTAATCCTACAAAAGAAAAACAAGAAAAAGGAAAAGTGCAAAAAGGATAGAAGAGAAAAAGGGGAAATCTAGGGCTAAACCCTAGCCCTTAGGCAAATGCAAAAATTATAAAAGTACCACCCACATATTTTTGCACCATGTCATTGCTCATGCAAAATGATGATTTTACAGCATTTTTATAAAAGTTTTGAACAATGTTTTAAAAGCTCAAAAATTCAAATTCAAATTTGAAACACTGTTGTTTGTGAATTTTCTATGAATTTTTCGAAACAAAATTAGAACTAAAACTAAAACAAGAAAATTAGAACTTTTCATTCTGAAGCTCGCCATATTTTTGGAGCACGAGAAGTGGCGTTTTTTATCAAATTTCAGCAAGCAGATTCAAATACAAGAAATATCGACCCGAGCACTCGTTGCCCACCGGGCAATGGCGCCCGACCGCCGGTCCGGCGACCCGCCGGGCCGCGCACGCGCCCCGCCCTGCCCTGTCACCTCCCCAACCGCCCCTGTACCCGCCGGCCAATAGGAGCGGCCGGGAATTGAAGCCTTCCCTCCCCGCCCACCGACCACCCCCGCCGCCCGTCCCTCTCCGCCCTTAGAAAAGCTCGCACGGGAGCCAAGGCCCCATCTCGAGCGCTCCAATCATTTCCCCACCTCCCTCTCGCATCTCCTAGCACCACCGCCCTGCCCTCTCCCCCTCGCCGGCGCGTGAACCGGAGAAAAGAGCCGACGCCGTCCGTTGCGACCGGCATGGCCGCCTCCGCGTCACACGTCACCTAGGCAAGCCGCGCGCCCCGTTTCTCTTCGCCAAATCGTGCACAAGGTCTCCTTGCATCTCCCCACCGACGCGCTCCCCTCCCCGTGCAGCGAGTCACCGGGAATTTGGAGGAGAAGCCGCCGCCGTCGTCCTGCTCCGCCACCCCCTCCGTCGAGCCGTCCACACGGTCCACCTCCCCGTCGCCCGAGCCGACGTCGCTACTCCCCATCGTCGGGTGATGCTCCCCGGCCAAACCCCGCCCTCTCTCTCCCTCCGTGCTGCACGCGCGAGCACGCCGGAGCTCCGCGAGCTCGCCGCTCGTCGCCACCACTCGGCCGCCGTTGGGCCCCGCCACCCCGAGCAATACGTTCCCGCGCCGCGCCCATCGTACCCACCAAAGCGCGTAGCATGTGCTGCCCCGTAGCGCAGCCACGCTCGAGCTTGCCGGCGCCGGCCGCCGCACGCCGGAGCCCGCGCGCCGCCCCCTTTGAAATTTGCCCGGTGGCAATTTCGTAAATACCGAGAACTTTATTCCATTTTGAAAAATTCATATCTCCCGATTCAAAAGTCCAAAAATTGCAAACTAAAATGTTTTGGAAACTACATGACTTGTACTTTCATAAAAGTAACATGAGCTCGTAGATCTGGTCATTTGCATATTTTTACAAAAATGACAAAAGTCAATCGACAAAAACTTACTTAAGGCATAACATAGAAAATATAGATCCAAATTTAATGCCACTTGGTCAGAGCATGTATATGAACGTACTTGAATTTCTGGCACTAGGAAATCTACATTTCATTGCATATTTGTCAAGGTATTGCATTTATGGCATTCTCTCGTATTTAATTTTTAGTTAAATCTATATAAACTATTTTGGCATGAAACTTGGTAGATCGTCTCATCGTGGTCATGTACACTTGCATAAAATCCTTTAATTTTGAGGAAGCTAAGTAATTATTTTTGCTGCCCTTAGATTAATTCGAGAAAAGGTTAATTTCAGCACAAATAAAAATGGTTTATGTTTCTAGAAATCACATTTTTGCATGTTTATGTAAATTTCACTTCCCACAATGTTACTTAGTCCCCGATGTCAGGTTTAGTAAGAAGTTTCTGTTAAATCCATTTATGTATTAATTTTGTAATCAAGTTCTTGATCTAGGGTTGCATCGTCATCGCATGCGATGATAAAACGACACTTAACCCTAAAAGCATTTAACTCACTTTAAGCTTTTGATCATCAATTCAAACATGACTCACCATATTGACCACAGCACCCTTGTCTTATTGCTTAAACCCTTGTTTTGCCCATATATGTCCACACTTGGTAATTTAATTTAACCCTAGTAAAGGAGAGCAAATTTATATATCTATGCATACTAGAATTTCACGAAACTAAATTTTACTCAACATATTCATTGTACTCATGCAAAAACAGCACACATGCATTACCATGTTCATCAACCTTGTATTCTTTTTATTTACGCATTGCATTTCATTCTCTAGGTGACGACGCCGAATTGATCCCGCCGGAAGAAGCAATTGCAACTCTCAACGCGTGTGAAGCTAGTACTAACTTCGATCACTCTCAAGGCAAGCCCCGGTGCATTCCTATTATTTTGAAATGCTTTCTTTTATCACTACATTAAGGATGATGGATGTGCATTTAAGTTCTAGGAGTTGATTGGAAATCCAGGTGCATAATTTCCCTATATTTCCTATGTAGAATATGTGTCATATCTGCGATAGAAATGCTATGCTATGCTTATGGAGTCCATGATAGAATGGGAATCTCACTTATGGCTCATGATTAAATTTGAACATGATGAATTGGATAAAAATTGAGAACACCCCATGGTGGCTCCGCGAACAAGTTTGAGTTGTGTACCACTTGCATACCTTTCTTATGGGGATTGGTAAACCTACGTAGCTTGGGAATTGAAAAGTGAGCCGGATATCTCACCGACCCGGAGGTGATGTGTATGGCACGGTGGTTCCACGGGTTGAGGACCGTTGGAGAGTACGCAGGTTAAGCCTTGGGCGCGTTGTTCAACGGTCGCAAGGGGGACGTGTACTCGGGGTCGGTGGCCCCGTGTTTTGTTTTATGATGAACTCGCGAACGGTGGCCATACGTGTTCTTAAATGATGCGTATGTCGTGCATTTGGGTCTTTTCTGTAGAAATTAATAATCCGATAATTATTGCCGTTTCCGATGAGGTCATCACTCCTTTGAATACAAATGGCACTCCTCAGCTGAACATTGAAGGACCAATCACTAGAGCTCATGCCCGACAATTAAATTTAGAGGTGAGCTCGTTCCTAAGTCTTTCCTTTCATAATTTTGAGAATAGTTTTCTACCTAATGATTTTATTATGATTAGGAATCAAGGAGAATACCATAATATGAATGGAAGAGGGCTTGGAGGCGTGGAGGTCCAGCAAGAGGCGAAGGCATTGTGGAGGCCCAAATCAAGTCGACTTCGAGTCTGTTTTGGAGTCCAGGAACAATATAAATTAAAATAGACGTCCGGATCGCATACAAAGTCGGATTTGCACGTTCTACATTTGGATGGAAAGATAATTTCATAACCTTTCCAGTGGAACCGGTCTCATATCAAAATCATCCGAGTCGCCGGAAATCGTCGAAACATTGGAACGTCCGTAGTCTGTTTTGGTACCGCGTCACCGTTTCTGGCCTTTGGGCCGTGTATCTCGTGTGAGCCCATTATGGGAGTGTCCAGGGAGTTCTTGCACGTCCCCAAGTCTTTATTAGTAGCGGCCGCCACCCATGTTAGGGTTGTGTTTTGCTTAGATTATTCCGCTTAGACAGTTTCATCGTTCATCGGTTTGTGAGATCCCAACTCGTGAGATTAATCATACATCCGCAAATTTGGTTACGTTCTTTCTTGTTCGTGCTTGTGTTCTTGATTCACAGGCAGGGATTAGCCTTCTTGGCGAGGTCAACCTTGCAACGCTGGTTGATAATCATAGAGGACGTGGTGCTGCGATTGCGGGGTTCGAACGTGTTGTTCAAGAACCGGATCGATGTGTGTCACATCTTCGCCAAATCAAGAGTTATTTGAACCTTTCGGAAGTTCGGGACCCTAGTCCACATCAAGTGGTAATCGGAGCTCCAGGTGCACCATCGGGTTCACGCTACCTTTAGTTTAGTTTGTTTCTTTATTATCCTATCATCCACAAAAAGCCAAAAAAATTTAGTTTTAGGGTTTATCCTGTCCAAGCCATGTTTAGCCTTTGCATGTTTCAATTTTAGAATCCGTAGTGTTGAGTTTGTGTCCTAGTGATTGTTTTGTTGCTGGTTTAGTTCGTGTTCCTGTCGTCGGCTTTGTGCCCCCTTGAAACCCTAGCCGAATTCCCTCAAGTTTGCTTTGTCTCGGGAGTTTTTGTCACCTCCGCTGCATCCATCATAGTCCCACCCTACACTCCCACCCTTTTCATCTATAACTCAACACCCCACGACCGAGACCTCCTCCTGTTTCCGTTGCATACATTAATCGTTGAAAAAAACAAAAAAATCCTACCCGATTGCAATTCCATCCACCGAAACCGTAATTCGGAGTCCCTTCCTTCAAACAGCCATAACTTTCGCATACGGACTCGAAATTAGGTAGAAAAAATTTCACATCTTCTCGTCTCGCTTTGTCGGGCCGGAAAAATGTCAAAAAATTTTAAAAAATAGTTAAGCCCACTTACCCGTCGCCGCTGCATCTTATAGAAAATCTGTAGGTCACATTCCTTCTCTCGTTTGACCCGAAACATTGCATGGTTCCTAATTTATTGCCTCCGACTGGAAGAAAAATATCAAAAAAAGAAAAAAATTGTGATTTCTATTAGTGCTAAAAGACAAAACAGGGTTTTGGCTGTTTTTTTGTGTCTAGTTGTTGTTTCTTCCTTGCTAGTTACCTTTTGCTTTGTTTCCTTTGTGCCTGTCATCCTTGCTTTGCCTGCACTACTGTTCTAGGACACGTGTAGACCAGCAACTAAGGACAAGTAGCTTTGGACATTTATTCAACATTACTATCTGTTTTTAATTGTGTTCCACTCACATATTTGGCCCTCCTAACTCCACATACTACTTCTGGACAGCACAGGTTTTTGACCCTTACAATCGTGGTACACGCCTTCTAGGTATCCTTTTCATTGCTTGGTAAGACCCTTGTAAGAACTTGGTAAGACGTTCCATTTGCTTTTGTGAGAGTCAACACTGTCCACCATAGTAGTAGTGTTTATTAGGGATAACCTTCACTGTTTGTTCATGTTTTGGTATTTGCTATGGCAGGAGATGATGCAAACGTTGGCACCCCTAAAGATTTCCACGAGTGTGTTAGTCAAGGGCAGCTTCAGTTTGTTCTTGACATGGCACGCGAGGAGATGACAAAAGCTGTTAACAAGGCCGTTACCGACGGCATCAACAAACTCAATCTCGGCAACCAGATTGAGCGGATGGATAAGCGGTTGCCCAAGATGACAGATACGGTTAATACTCTAGCAGAAGTGGCGACAACGTTGATCGGCAAGCTAACCGAGGTGGAGAACCGTGTGAAGATCCACGAAGATGAGGCTGGTAGCAACGCCGGTGGAATCAAAAAAGATGACACGGTGAATGATGCCACCGTCGACGTCGATGACGTAGCTACACGAGCACAAAGGCTTAACCGGCGTCTACAACAGAACACCCAAGGTAGGGGTGGCCAACATCGACAACAAGGTAACAATAATCGAGACCTTGATGATCCTTATGCTAAGATTAAGTTTACCATTCCACCTTTTTCGGGGCAATATGATGCGGAGGGTTACCTTGATTGGGAGATGACAGTAGAGCAAAAATTTAGTGGGCACCAAGTTCCTGAGCAGCATAGAGTTAGACAGGTCACTAGTGAATTTAAAGATTTTGCTATCATTTGGTGGAATTCTCTAACTGCTGATGATATTCCTATAACTTGGACTCAACTTAAGGAAGCTATGCGTGAACGTTGTCCCTCCTTCTTATCATAGAGATTTACGCAAAAAACTTCATCGCTTAGAATAGGGGGATAAATCTGTGCAGGACTATTATGGTGAGCTTCATAAGGGTTTACAACGCTGCACGATAGTAGAGGATAATGAGAGCTCTGTTGTTCGTCTTTACTCTGGTTTGAGACATGATATACAGGACATTGTTGATTATAAGGAGTTTAACACCCTCAACCAGTTGTTCCAGTTTGCTATGCTTGTAGAGAAAGAATTGCAGGGACGGGAGAAGCAACATAGGAGCAGAAGTACAAGCAGGCCATCTTACTCCCCAAGGTCGACGCCGTCTTCGGGGTTTCTTCTCGGCCATCTCCACCAGCAAGCAAACGGCCTCCCGCATCCACGAGTGGTGTTACTGCAGCCCCACACGCACCTCCTACATGCCCTGCAAATTCAGGTAAAAATTCTGTGCAGGGTCCTGCTCAAAGTGCTTCATCGGTCGCCTCGACGGGACGCACTTCCAACATTCAGTGCCACCGCTGCCATGGACTCAGCCATGTGCAGAAGGATTGCCCAAGTCAGCGGGCATACGTGGCCACTGAAGATGGAGGCTACAGCAGCACCTCCGACATAGAAGATGATGATGAAGACGAAGTCGCCGACGACACCAACGAGGGCCATGTACTTGGTGGAGAAGACACTTTGGGTTTCATGAACATCATTGTACAGTATGTACTTAACACGCAAATTTAGACTTCTGAAAAGATACAATGCCACAACTTGTTCCAGATTTTCTTCGTCATCATGAATCGACGAGCAAGTGTGATCATTGATGGAGGAAGCTGCAACAACTTGGTGAGTTCAGATCTGGTTGAGAAGCTTGGTTTGACCACACGACCACATCCTCATCCATACCACATTCAATGGTTAAACGACTCGGGAAAAGCTAAGGTAACACAAACTTGTAGAGTTCCTTTTTCCATTGGTGTTTATTCGGATTATGTTGATTGTGATGTGGTTCCTATGCAAGCTTGTTCATTTTTATTGGGTCGTCCTTGGGAACATGATAATGATGCTACACACCATGGTAGGAGTAATAAATACACTTTTATGCATAATGGATAGAAAATTACTTTAGTACCTTTGACCCCTGCTGAAATTGTACAAGTTGATAGAGAACGAGCTGCTTCTTTGAATAATTCTAAATCTGAAAATCAGCAAGTTGCTAATTCTGTTTTCCCACCGATAAAGGATAAGTCTGCACCTATTTCTAAGGGAGATGGGATTAATTTGAAAGGTCGTGTTATGCTTGCTACAAAATCAGACCTTGCTGAAATTTCTAATGATGGTATTTTTTATGCTTTGATATGCAAACAAGCCTTGTATTCCTTTGATGATATTGCTAGCTCTTTGCCTTCTGCTATCACTGACCTTTTGCAGGAGTTTGAAGATATTTTTCAAGCTGAGATTCCTCCTGGATTACCACCTTTGAGAGGAATAGAACATCAAATTAATTTGATTCCGAGAGCTACCTTGCCAAACCGTGCTGCTTATAGGACCAACCCCGAGGAGATAAAGGAAATTCAGCGAGAAGTCCAAGACCTTTTGGACTGCGGGTATGTACGAGAAAGCCTTAGTCCTTGTGCTGTTCCTGTACTTTTGGTTCCTAGCAAAGATGGTAGTTGGCGGATATGTGTTGATTGTAGAGCCATTAACAATATTACTATTCGGTATTGTCATCCTATTCCTAGGCTAGACGACATGCTTGATGAGTTATGCGGTTCTCTAATTTTCACTAAAATTGACTTGCGTAGTTGTTACCACCAAATTAGAATGAAACTTAGAGATGAATGGAAAACAGTTTTACAAGTAAATTCGGATTGTATGAGTGGTTAGTAATGCCTTTTGGGTTAACTAATGCACCTAGTACTTTCATGCGCTTAATGAATGAGGTTTTGAGGGCTTTTATTGGGCTCTTTGTGGTGGTTTACTTTGATGATATCTTGATTTACAACAAGTCTTTAGATGAACATATGGATCATTTACGTGCTGTTTTTACTGCTTTAAGAAATGCACGTTTATTTGCTAACCTTGAGAAGTGCACCTTTTGCACCGATCGAGTTTCTTTTCTTGGCTATGTTGTTACTCCACAGGGTATAGAGGTGGATGACAAGAAAATTGACGCTATTGCTCGCTGGCCGCAGTCCCAAACCATCACACAGGTTCGAAGTTTTCTTGGTCTTGCGGGTTTCTATCGCCGCTTTGTCAAAGATTTGAGCACTATCGCTGCACCGTTGCATGAGTTGACAAAGAAGGGTGTTGTGTTTCAATGGAGCAAAGCACAAGAAGAGTCCTTTAGCTCTTTGAAGGACAAGCTTACACATGCACCGCTGCTGCAATTTCCAGATTTCGGTAAGACTTTTGAACTTGAGTGTGATGCTAGTGGTATTGGCATTGGTGGTGTTTTGATGCAAAATGGCAAACCTATTGCTTATTTTAGTGAAAAGATAACTGGCCATGTTTTGAATTATTCTATGTATGATAAAGAATTGTATGCTCTTGTACGTTCTTTGCAAACGTGGCGTCATTATTTATGGCCTAACGAATTCGTTATTCATTCTGATCATGAATCACTTAAGTATATTCGCTCTCAAAGTAATTTGAACCGTAGACATGCTAAGTGGGTTGAGTTTATTGTCTTTTCCTTATATTATCAATCATAAAAAAGGGAAGGATGATGTGATTGCTGATGCTTTGTCTAGATGATACACTATGTTGTCACACCTTGATTGTCGCATTTTTGGTCTTGAATCAATTAAAGAACAATATGCTCTTGATGCTGACTTTAAAGATGTTTTGCTTCATTGTAAAGAGGGTCATACATGGAACAAGTTTGTGATAAATGATGGATATTTGTTTAGAGCTAACCGCCTTTGCATTCCAGTTGGTTTCGTTCGTCTTTTGTTGTTACGGGAAGCGCATGTAGGCGGATTGATGGGACATTTTGGTGCCAAGAAGACGACGGATGTGTTGGCCACACATTTCTTTTGGCCACAGTTGAGAAGAGATGTTGAGCGTTTTGTGGCTCGCTGCACTACTTGTCAAAAAGCGAAGTCTCACTTGAATCCACATGGTTTGTATATGCCTCTTCCCGTTCCTTCAATACCTTGGGTGGATATTTCTATGGATTTTGTTTTAGGACTGCCTAGGACTAAGAGGGGGAGGGATAGTATTTTTGTTGTGGTGGATAGATTTTCTAAGATGGCTCACTTTATACTTTGTGATAAGAGTGATGATGTTATTCATATTGCTGCACTTTACCTTGTCATATTGTTCGCTTGCATGGTATGCCTTCTACTATTGTTTCAGATCGTGACGCCAAATTCTTGAGTCATTTTTGGCGCACCCTATGAAATAAGTTGGGAACGAAGTTGTTGTTCTCTACAACATCTCACCCACAAACTGATGGCCAAACCGAGGTAGTGAACCGCACATTGAGCACCATGTTGAGACCTATTTTAAAGACAAATCTGAAGATGTGGGAGGAATGTTTGCCTCATGTGGAGTTTGCATATAATCGTGCAACACATTCGACCACCAAGGTAAGTTCTTTTAAGGTAGTGTATGGTTTTAATCCCCGTGCTCCTATTGATATTTTTCCTTTGCCTACTAGTGAGAGAGTTCACTTTCATGCTAAGGAACGTGCTGAGTTTATTTTAAAAATGCATGAAACAACTAAGCACAACATTGAAAAGATGACTGAAAAGTATAGGATTGCTGGTAGTAAAGGTAAAAGGGAAGTTAAATTAGAAACGGGTGATTTAGTATGGTTGCACTTGAGAAAGGATCGGTTTCCTGAGTTGAGAAAGTCTAAGTTAATGCCTAGAGCTGCTGGTCCTTTCAAGATAATTGAGAAGATTAATGATAATGCATATAAACTTGAGTTGCCTCCCGAGTTCGGGGTTAGTTCCACTTTTAACATTGCAGATTTGAAGCCTTATTTGGGTGAGGAGCATGAGCTTGAGTCGAGAACGACTCCGATTCAAGAGGGGAGGATGATGAGGACATCACTCCTTTGGATACAAGTGACACTCCTCCGTTGAACATTCAAGGACCAATCACTAGAGCTCGCGCTCGACAATTGGATTTAGAGGTGAGCTCGTTCCTAAGTCTTTCCTTTCATAATTTTCAGAATAGTTTGCTACCTAATGATTTTATTATGATTAGGAATCAAGGAGAGGACCATAATATGAATGGAAGAGGGCTTGGAGGCATGGAGGTCCAGCAAGAGGCGCAAGGCATTGTGGAGGCCCAAATCAAGTCGACTTCGAGTCTGTTTCGGAATCCAGGAACAGTCTGAATTAAAATAGACGCCCAGATCGCATACGAAGTCGGATATGGACATTCTACATATGGATGGAAGGATAATTTCATAACCTTTCCAGTGGAACCGGTCTCAAGTCAAAATTCATCCGGAGTCGGCGGGAATCATCGAAACATTGGAACATCCAGAATCTGTTTTGGTGGCCTTTGGGCCGTGTATCTCGTGTGAGCCCATTAGGGGAGCGTCCAGGGGGTTCTTGAACATCCCTAAGTCTTTATTAGCAGCAGCCACCACCCATGTTAGGGTTGGGTTTTTCTTAGATTATTCTGCTTAGACAGTTTCGCTGTTCATCGGTTTGTGAGACCCCAAGTCGTGAGATTAATCATACATCTGCAAATTTGGCTGCATTCTTTCTTGTTCTTGCTTGTGTTCTTGATTCGCAGGCAGGGAGTAGCCTTCTTCGCGAGGTCAACCTTGCAACACTGGTTGATAATCATAGAGGACGTGGTGCTGCGATTGCGGGGTTCGAACGTGTTGTTCAGGAGCCGGATCGAAGTGTGTCACATCTTCGCCAAATCAAGGGTTATCTGAACCTTTAGGAAGATCGGGACCCTAGTCCACATCATGTTTTGTAGCATTAATTGCTTGATTTTAAGGTTGTCAAGTTTATATTGCCATATTAAATGTTAATTATGCATGAAAAAGCTTAAATGTGGTGCATACATGTTATTATGCTTAATCATGATCCTTTTATGTATATTCACAGAAATCATGCATGAAATGGTTTTTGCACCATTTGCTTCATTTAAAGAATTGTTAAGTCATAATTCATCACATCAAATATTGTCATAGTGTTCTATATGCCTAAGTCATGTAAATCCTTACTTTCCATGCATGCACTTATCGATCATGAGCTAATTCATGTACATGGCAGCAAGTAACTTATAGGCATTTATCTTCAATGCATCCTATGTCATGCCCTTATTGCCATATCATACACTACCTATGTCATGCACTAAATTATTGCCATGGTCATGTTTCATTTTAACCTAAGGGTATGCTTATAAGTTGCTTTAGTCTATGTTTTACTTAATTAGAAGTTTGTCCCATTGAAATGAATTATGATTTCCATCCATATGCAAGCACATCATTCTATGCATAACCATGTTCATATCATGAGCATATTATTATCATAGGTAGTTATTGAGAAAGTTTCATGAATAAAAATGTCTTTGTATTCATCGATGCTCACGCCATGCATTGCATTCATATTTGGACCCAGCACCGAAGAAGGCAACTACGAAGAGCAGCCCGCTGAATTGAATGTGGTTGAGAACACTAACTTCAATCAATCCCAAGGCAAGCCCCGATGCATCACCTATGTTGTTAAGTTTCAGGATTTTATTTTCACACATGGATATATTTATGTATTGTGAATTTATGTTTAGGTGTTGATCGCAACCCTAGTTGCATTAGTAATTCCCGGTGCCTATAGTCTTTGGTTAAGTCTAATCTTTTTTGTTAGCTTGACTATGCTTAATAGAGTCATCGGTAGCAACACCGAGCGGTTTGGAGACCTCTCGGTATAGGTTTCAAATATTGTTACCTCTCACATGAGTATAATTGGAGACCGTACGGGGAAGTGCATGTGTAGGATGCGGTGACAAGGTTGTCCCTTGTTCGCCATAGCCCCGTGTGTGTCGTTTGAGGACCGTTCGTTGTGACTCCACGAACAAGTATTGAGTTGTGTACCAAATGCATACTTTCGTATGGGAATTGGCAAACCGATGTTACTTGAGAGTCGTAGTGTTGGACGTTAACTCTTCCCTTTGTGCAAAGTGTCGGTTACGAGTGGATGCACAGGTTTGTGGACAGTTGGAGGGTGTGTGGTTTATACGTTGGACCCGACGCACCGTGGTCACAAGCGGGACATACACTCGGAGGGTGGACCCACCTCATATCTATGATGATCTTGTGAAAGGTGGCCATACGTGTTCTTAAATGATGCGTATGTCGTGCATTTGGGTTTCTCCTGTAGGATGTAAATCGATATATATATCGTCGTACCTCACGGTGATTGAGTACCACTTGTCTCGAGCAGATTGCACCGTAGTAAAGAAGTGAACATGAATATATTACTTTATGTTTCTGAAGTATTTAATCATTGATTTGCAACCATTTTTGCTAGTCTTGCTCAGTAAATTTATGATTATGTTTCAACCCTCTTAACATGGCTAAAAGATGAAATTAAACATATACCTAGATGCTGTCTTCGTGAGTTTTCAGCAAGCCCAGTCAGCCCCCTGTATGTTAGGAGTCAGTTTTATAACCATTTTGTCGGGTAAGACTTGCGGAGTATGTTAGATAATCAGGGTTTGTCGATTAAATATTTTTCAGGAGTGCCACAGCCTGATTACTGTGACTACTGCGGAAAGTTTGTGTGGCAAGATGAGGAGCCCAAAGAATGGCCTGTAGAATGGGTTCCCTCGTCACCGACTCAGGAGTGAGCCGTGTCTATGGGCTGAGATGTTTCTTATTAAGTTTATATGTCGTCGGGACTCTTTTGCGCTTCCGCTCATGTAAATTAAGTATTGTAATTCAAACTTGAACTCTATGTATTGTAATAACTTGAATTTCATATGTAAAATATGCTACTCATGTACCTTATAATGTTTATGTAAATTGTGGATGTATCATTTGTGTATATGCAATGACGTTCGCTTCGTCGAATGATCCCGAGGCGGTCCTGTGCGACAATCCCTCTTGCTTTGCAAGGTAGGGGTGTCACGAGTCCGAATTGCAAACTTCGGTATTCCTGTCTCCTCGCCGATGATATCACTTACCTTACCAAGGTAGGCCTTATAATGGTAGGATATTCTATGTGCATCATATCTGTAAATGCATATTCGTCATATATTTGTAATGAGGCTTATGGGAAGTCATGGTGCTATATAGCTATGAGCCTGTTATGAAAAAGAAAACATCATTTTGTATAAATTGTCCATTATCATATCAAGCCTCGTTATGCTTTGCAAATCGTCCCGCGTATATATCATTCATAGATGATTGTGCATTTGTGATCCAGCTAGTAATTGCATTAAATATGTTATCCGATTACACCACTAGTATTAAGACACATGCTTTTTAATTTTTCGAGAGATAGTTAATAAGAAATGTATGACGCATGTGCACGGTAGATTTGTTGAAGCAAAGTTAGGGCCTGTTTGGCAGGGCTCCTAGAGCAACTCCTGGACCGGATTCTGCTCCTAGATCAAGAATCTATCCAAACACTTTCATTCAAAATGGATTATGCTCCTAGGATTAAGAAGCACTTCTCCAAAATGAACTAGGAGCCAAAAGCTTCAAAAACATAGCTCCTACAGCTCCTCAATCATTTTCAGAATCTATTTTGGTACCCAAAAGCATGAGAATCTGTTTTAACAAACACCCCAAGAATGCATTTTGGTAGAGAATCCGTTTGATAGAGAAGCCATTCACTAGAAAAGCTATTTTGGTGGAGGAGCTGTTCTAGAGGAGCCATGCCAAAGGGGCCCTTAAAAGTTAGCCCTTGTTCTAGAAGGCTACTCAATTTCTATGCCAATTTATAATTTGTACCTTTTAAGCCTTGTGACACACCGTGTCACATTTTTTCGAGTTAGCATTTTTAAAACTAACCTCAGGTCTAGTAGAACCCCTCTGAGAGAATTCATTGACATACACTATGGTTTGGGCTGCAAATAAATTCAAATACACTTTGGATTAAACTACAACTCAATTTTTTACAACATAGTTAAGGTCAACCAAAAATATATGTTGTAGAGCATGTCAATAGAAAAATCTAGGACAAAACCCCACTGGATTTCATCCAGGTTTCATACCTCAAATAAATCAGAGAAGCTTAACTTTTAAGCATTGTTCTCTGGATTTTCAGAATTTTTCTAGAACAAATTTTGGAGCAAACTCGATGTGCATGTCAGCTTCTCGAATTGATCTATCCAGGAAAATAGTCCTTTTAAATTTTTGAGCCAGGGAAGGTCCTGAATTTGAATTTTTCAATTTGGGTTTGGCCACGGTTTGAAAATGAGAAAAAAAGAAAGATGCCGGTGGCATATTCCCGCGGGCCCCGCTTGTCGGCCTCTCCAAGGCAAGGCACGGGCGAGCCACGCGCCGGCGCGGGCCGTACGCCGGCGTCGCATGGACGACGCCCCTAGCCATGTCCCCACCTGGTCGGAGGGACAAGAGGGATGTCCGAGGGATGTCCGAGCCCCGGTCGGAACCTTCCCCCATTTTCCTCACTCCTCCTTTCTTCTTCCCCCTTGCCTCCACCCGTCCGCCATTGCCGCCCGAGCTAGGAGCTCGACGCCCGGCCGCCTTGCTCCCTCTCTAGCCGAGCCACTCCGCCCCAAGCTCGCCCCGACATCCTCCTCGCTCCACGTAGTTTTTCCCCAAAAGCCACGGAGTAAATCGGTTGCCCGGGGAGCCCGCTCGTCACCTCCGGTCGTCGCCACCCGATTCCTCCCTCTCCGATGAGCCGTTTTCCCGGGTTTCGTTCCGGTGCGTGCGCGCCTCGGTGGGGTCCCTTCCAATGCTCTAACCCGCCTCTTTTGTCCATTGAGTCTTCGGCATTTGGTTTCTTCCCCGGCCCTAACCGCCCGCCGCGCCGCCCTCCGTCTAGCTCCACCTCCGAGGCCGGCTCATCCAAGGAGGAGACCATGACGGTGAAGGCCATGCTTCCGTGAAGCTCCACGGTCAAGCCACTCCGCCATCCATCCCTTCCCCGCGACGAACACCCCTCCGGAGCCCCTTCCACCACCGCTACGTGCCGCGCTGCCCCTTCCGGTGAGCCGCACCCCCTCCGGACCCCTCCGGACGGTTCCTCATGGTGCGCCGCCCCTTGCAGGCCACCTCCCGACCCATGCACAGCTCTCCGACGCCGTTTAGGCCACCGCGCCGCCGCCCCACGGCTGCGCGCCGGTGAGGCCACGGGGCAGGCCACACGGCCCAGGATCCCATGTGGCCACAACCACACGTGGATCCGGAACCCTGTGGTCCCTGGTGTGGCACCCACGGCGCGGGATCTATTTTTAAATCCCAATGGCAATTTTGTAAATAGAGCAGAAATTCTTTTAAACTTAGAAAATTCATATCTAGTGTTCTAGACCTTGAAAAATTGCAAACCAAATTTTGTTGGACTCCTTGAGACATGTACTATTTTATAGTGCATTTAGTTTAGAATTTCCAGAGGCAATTTTATTACGATAAATTCCTTTTAGGAAGTTCAAGTTAAATGCTTAGTTAATTGTTTAATTGGCCCAAATTATGAAGCTTAATTTAATTATTATCCATGGCATGTGCGTAAGGACCAGAGGCAATTTAATTGCTATTATACCTAGTTTTGCTAGGATTATTGAATTATTCTCTTGCACATGTGATAATGATTTAAATGCTTCATAGGAGTTGATGAAGCAAAATAAAATTTGTTAATTGCAATTAAATCATTTCACCTCACTAAACACCAAGTTATTTTATACACGCTAATCACGTGTATTTGATGAAATTCGCATGTATTCCATAAAATATTCAAATCATGTTTTCATCAAATTCACACATCACATTTACATCATGTAGCTGCATGCTGGTGAACGCGGTGACCGGCGAGGAGGAGCCAGAAGCTGCTACTATTGTTGACCCAGCTGCTCAGGGTCAAGCTCAAGGCAAGTCCCGGTGCACAACCTTTTATATTTAAGTCTTTTATTTCGTCACTACATGCTTGTAGGCATGTAATGTGCATTAGGTTTATAGGAGTTGTGATGGAAACCCTAGCATGCGGTAGGATCCTGTTTATCCCGATTTTGATAATCCTACGTAGATGGTTGCCTAAATAGGACGATGATCCGTCGAGTGGTACGGAGACCACTCATAGATAGGACAATCACCTTTTGGACACGATGCTAAGTATTTGAGAAGACAATGGAAATTGGAGGCCGGATCGACGCACCGTAGCGGTGGGCAACTTAGGTGGAAAGCGAAGGACTAAAATAGTCTTCAAGGCGATAGCACTACCACACCGACGCACTGTAGCGGTGGGCCAAATGGGCCTGTAGCGGCGGCTAGGTCGGGCCGCCGTTACGCCTCCGCAATTATAAATGGAGGTTTGTAGCGGCGGCCCATCACCAACCACCGTTACAAAAGTGTTTTTTAACGGCGGTTGGTCGTTCCAACCGCCGTTAATAATGACATTATTAATGGCGGTTGTTGATGCCAACCGCCGTTAATAAGCTTAATATTAACGGCGGCCAGCAATATAGGCCGCCGTTAATAACACCTTTGTAACTGCGGATTTCATTACCAACCGTCGTTAATATTTGAATAGCATAAAACAATTAAATTATAGTACAGCAGAAATACAACAAATCTCAAAACATACACATAGATTAATCACAAGTCATTGACATCTCAAAACATTCACATGTATGCATCATCCAAATGTTTACTTCTCAAAACAAATCACAAGTTACTTGCATATATACAATATACATGTTCTTTACATGAGAAACTATCAACTCTATCAAACTAATTTCCTAATCCACTCATCATTGTCTTCACTGCCATCGTTCACGAATGGTCGTGTCGAACCACACCACTCGTGAGGGAACAATGGTCTCCAGTGCTCTCATTGTCTCCGTCGAAGAACCTACCAGCAGGAGAGATAACCTCTCTTAGCATGAACCGACACATCCGCTCCACAATCATTAACATTTGGTCCGAAGTCGGATGTTTCGGTCCTTGCGGGAACCATTTGTTCTTAAATTCTTGTAATATCTGTTTGTCCATTTTGGTTCTCTGCCATTAGAATTCCTTGATTAACAAGATTGCAATTATAATTAAAATCAATCGAATGTGATAAACTCAAGCAAAATGCACCTGTTGGTCACTCTCTTCAACAATGACATACATATAACTAGAGAAGCTATTCGTGTGCAAACAAGTGTAGTAGCCATAGTGGACACTACCTTTCACTTGTTTAACACACTATAAAATAAAGGAAATAAGTTATTATTTTGTGAATCACACTCGATAGTAGGACAACGGCGTAGAGAAGTGAGACAAATGTATCTTACCGGGAATTTGTGCCAAAAGTACATATTTTTCGGCCGCCTTGGGTTTGTGCGGCTCGCCAGCCTTTACATAATTCTCGTATGCGCTGCTCCATCGTAGAAAACGTATAGTTAGATAAAACTATCATTTCCGAATTATAGATATGTAGGATGATTAACTACGTAGCAATCAATGATGCTCACGATGTCGGAGTAGCCCCTTTTGTCCAAGTCGAGACTGTCGAGGATAAGAAGGTACCCATTTTTCGGCATAAGGACAAAGCAGATCCAGGTGATCACTGCAAGCATGATCGTATGCGTTAGTATTCAACAAAGCCTTTCAATGCAAGAGAAGATGGAAAGACTTGAACTTACTTGTAGTTGTAAGGCGTGAAAATAGAACATCTGTCCTGCCACTTGATGAAGCGAGTTATAGATGTAGGTTGCAACATCAAATCTAGCTTTGGATGTCATCTCGGCCTTGACTTGATCTAGCTCCTCGGGCTTCATGTCCTTATACTTTGGGTCCTTCTCATTTATCCGCAGGTTGATCGCGGATTGACATACCATGTTCGGGTTGAGGTACCCGACCCTCCAATCTGGTCTATTGATTTTCTTTTTTTGAAATTTTGAATTCATCCTAAATGAAGCATAAGTCAAAAATGAACGAGATTAATGCTTGAAATATGAGAATATGTACGAGAATTGATATTTGAAATAGGAGATAGAAACATTGGGTTACTTACAAGCACTAGAGGGATATAAAGGTCGTGTCCACCTTGTCAAGCCGGAACATATTGTGAATGTCGTTGAAATACAATCCAAGAACCGAGTCGGCTTCATCGTTGAACACGTGTTTTGGAACTTTGCACGTGACGACATTGAATCCAAGCTGCAATGCCTGCATGTACCGGTCGTGCAGCTTACGCATCGCGCCCGACGGGTTCTTGTAAACATTCTTCGATATAAGAGGCTTGGCAAACATGAATGTGGGGTAATCCGTGTCATCACTGTCCTTAAATAGGTCATCATCATAGGAGACCGGTTGTTGGGACTACGACAGGATCTGCGGCTTAGGAAGTTGTGGATTGCATCTCCTCTTCAATGAATCCAAGTACGCTTTAATGTTTGCTTGAGTTTCGGGCGATACAATCTTGCGCTCCCGAGACTACGAGATTTCTAGAGGAATCGTCTTACTTGGCTCGACGATCTTAGGCTGCTCAACCGCAACCGCTAGAGACGCCTCCTTGGAGATCACTGCCAATTCTTGATGCTTGAACTCCCTCTAGCAAGATCTCTTCGGAGTTAGGGAGGTTCGGGAGGATCGGGCTGTGGACAACTTCCCCGCTGTGTCATCTGCCTTTCGAGATGCCGAAGCAGCACCCGAAAGATGAGACTTTTGTCCATGTGCATATTCAGCGTGTTGGCTCTCATGGGCTGATCCGTGTCTAGATACTGGGGCTGGAGAAGCTTGAGGAGTCGTGGACATGACAATATCACTACCTTTCCGGATAATGAATGTCCCGACGGCGTCTCGTAGAGTCTCGATCCCCGCCTCGGGTATAGGATATTCAAGCTCGTCGTCCTCATGACCTAGGACGACCTCTTGGACGCAGACACGCACATACCCCTCGGGGATTTCGACGTTGTGGATTGTCCGCCCTGTTGTGTACGCCCGTCCCGCTGCAACATTCCTCTTCTTTCCCTTGTATCCAAACGGGACATGGAGCTCACAGTGCTGTATCATCTGCAATGTCAGCTGATCCCGATGGCACGGAGCTGGAGGTCGGCGTAGAACTAAGCGGAGGCATAGGTATAAACCCTGCAGGATTGAACGATCCAAATAGAGAGGAATTCTTTTCGGCCATGAACATCGGATATTGTCGTCGCCACTCTATCTTCGCCTTCTCTTTCATGTCTTGCTTGTACAAGGTATGCTTCTTGTACAACGAGGAGCAGAAGAAGAAGAGGAGAATCCTTCCTTCCACGTGGCATACGAGGACACTCCTCGTACCCGCCCACCATGCTCCTTATCTGTTAAGTGCGTGCGTGAGCTGATCTCTGTGATACTCGGATTTAAGAGCTTCACTTTGCATCCGCACCTTGACACGACCTTTCAAGTTTTGCAGAACTTCTTCCGCCGCTGGGTCATTCATAACAATACCTTCCTCCGTTTGATCGGAGCGAGTATAGACCCAATTCCTCGCACGCTTATAAAGTCATCATCTGCCGGAAAGATGCTCTCGGTGCGGGTTGCCGATTCAACAACCATCCAACGCTATTATAAGGTCATTGACTCGTATGACAACATGTTTCCAACATCCGAGGATGCGGTCTATGCTGCCACACTGTCATCATCGAGCATGGCTAGACCAAGGAGAGGAAAGAGGGGAAAGAGAGGAGGAAAAAGAGAAAAGAGAGGAAATAAAAGAAAGAGAGGGGAAAAAAGAAGAAAATAGAGGAAAGAGGAGAAAATAGACGAAAGAGGAGAAAATAGACGAAAGAGGAAAAATAGAAGAAAGAGGAGAAAATAGAGGAAAGAGGAGAAAATAGAGGAACGCTACTCCTGCTCCGAGTTACAAACGAGATCATCGATCTCGTGC